>JAABNY020000039.1:4374927-4388882 GCA_015164015.2 Brevimyrus niger
TATGTGTCAGGCCCTGCTCATCCCATCTTGTGTGTGTGGGTTATGTGTCAGGCCCTGCTCATCCCATCTTGTGTGTGTGGGTTATGTGTCAGGCCCTGCTCATCCCATCTTGTGTGTGTGGGTTATGTGTCAGGCCCTGCTCATCCCATCTTGTGTGTGTGGGTTATGTGTCAGGCCCTGCTCATCCCATCTTGTGTGTGGGGGTTATGTGTCAGGCCCTGCTCGTCCCATCTCCCTGTGTGCCACACCCCCTCGCTACCTCGGGTGGAGTCCCTGCGTTACCAGCTGATTCTCATTGTCAATTAGTCTGATGTATTTAAGTCCCCATTTGAGTATGTTTTCCTTATCCAGTCTTTAACGTCACTGCATGGTTTCCGCCTGTTTCGTGGTTTTGCTTGTCTTCGCCCTGAATTAAACCCCGCATTCCCCGACTCCTCGCATCCTGCCTCTGCTTCCTCTGTCCGTGCCACGAGAAAACTGTGACAGTTATGTGTATATTACATTGTGAGGACCACATGTCCCTACAGTGTGATCAAAACCTCTTATTTTGACCTTGTGGAGACAATTTTTTGAGTCTCCATGCAGTTTGTGTCTCTGTGTCCTACAGACTACCATAAAGGACCTCTCCCAGATGCTGAAGAAGATGCCTCAATACCAGAAGGAGCTGAGCAAGGTGAGCATGTCATGTGACACCTGCTAATTAAGTAACTTCATCCAAATGGATGCAGTACAGACCCTGCAGACTTCATTCTTTTAAAACAAGCTATTTTTAACTTTTACTCGAGTCGTATTTTACTGGATGACTTTTACTGTTACTTTGGTAGCATATTGGTGTGTTCGCTGTACTTTTACTTAAGTATGAAATTTGAATACTTTTTCACCCCTGCTAAGTGCTAACTAGGTCACTCTAGATGTGACCCACGCTTGGTGAAAACCTCCTACATGGATGATTGTTATAGCTAAACTGCTTTAAGCTTGGTTTTTGTTTTCTTTCAGTACTCTACTCATCTTCACCTGGCTGAGGACTGTATGAAGCACTACCAGAGCTCTGTGGACAAGCTGTGCCGAGTGGAACAGGTAATTACACCAGAACCTCACTGTCACCACTTCTTTCTGCATGACACACTGATCCAAAACATATAAAAGATCAAGCCAAGATAGCTTTGAATTTTTGTGTCCTGCGCTGACCTCTGACCTTTCTTGCATCATACACCATGTGCCCCCATCCTAGGACCTGGCCATGGGCACTGATGCAGAAGGAGAAAAGATCAAGGACCCCATGAGGACCATTGTTCCTATCTTGCTGGATGCCAATGTCAGCACTTACGACAAGATCCGCATCATTCTACTTTATATCATCCTCAAAAACGGTGAGATACATTTACATTTATGGCATTTGGAAGATGCCCTTAACCAGAGCGACTTGCATAAGTGCTTTAAAACTCTCCAATTAATCTTCCTGATACTAGCTCAATAAAACCTAGGCTATGAATACCATCTAATACTCTGTTGGGAAAGTGCAGTTTTTTTTTTTTTTTAAAAAGGAAAAGCGCTCAGAGTATAATACCAGAAGTGCTATTTCAGGTATTTCTGGAGAAGCCATGAGAGGATATGATCTCACCAAGAGATTTGACATGATCTCACCAAGAGATTTGATATAGAGGGAGAACAAGAGCGGGCCAAGAACCGAGCCCTGAGGGACATTTTTTTTTTCAGTCCCCACAAAGGCAACTCAATTTTATAAAAATCTCTGACTGCAATCAAAAAACTAAAAATCGCTCAAAGTCTTGCACCTTGTTTGATTAGCTATGGTTAAGGTTAGGGCTGGGTAAGGGTTAAGAGTATAGGGTTATGCCCACAGAAATGAATGGAGAGTCCCCACAAAGATATGAATACAAACATGTGTGTGTTTGTGTGTCTCAGGAATCACAGAAGAGAACCTGACCAAACTCCTACAGCACGCGCAGATTCCCCCAGACGACAGCGACATCATCCTCAACTTGGCCAACCTGGGTGTGCCCATCATCTCAGATGTGAGCCCCCCCCNNNNCCCCACGGCGCACGTGGTGCTGGAATGAGGGTGTCCCTGTGTGGCTTAGCGGTTCAGTGGTAGCGTACCTTTAAAGGTGCCTGTACACTGGTACAGCTGGGCGCCACCTCTGACACGTCTGTGCCTCCGCAGCCCAACGCACGCCGGCCTAAAAAACCCGACCGCAAAGAACGCGTCAGTGAGCAGACGTACCAGCTGTCCCGCTGGACCCCCCTGGTTAAGGACCTCATGGAGGTAAGTACAGTGTCCGGTCTTACGGAGCCCAGCTCCACCATCAATCAAGCGGCTTTCAACTGTGTGCCGCCATTCCGACAGGAAGCCATCGAGGACAAGCTGGACCCCAAGCAGTACCCCTTCATCTCCACACGCAGCCCCTCTTCCCATGGAGGTACCACTGGCAGGTGGGCGCAGCGAGGCCTTGTGCTGCTGTTGGTTATCGATCCACCGTGGGGGGGCACAGACGTCTTAGCACCAGTGTTCCTTCAGTGTGCGTTTCCAGCAGTGAGAACAAATGTTTATGAATGTAAACCAACATATCTAACTAAAAGGGTTTGGGTACCCTAACCCGAACCCTAACCCTAACCGTAACTAAAATGGTATTGCGGTAGCACCCAACCTGAAATTGTGATAAATTAATAGATTATATCCATATGAGGGCAAATTTTGTTTTGTAAGACCTCATAGAACTCAAACCTCAGCAAATAAACATTGGATCGGTTTAGCTTTACATTTCAGGTGAAAGTTAGATTATTTAATCTGGTACTTTAAGTGGCTCGAATATCCCAAGCCAGAATTTCTAGACCGTATCTAATTTCATATGAAGTCATATGAGGATGTGTGACATATATGAGGATGTATGGCAGATAAGAGAATAAATAAACTGAAAGGTGATTAAATCTCCCCCCAGTGCTCGGTATGGACAGTGGCACAAGAGTAAGCCCCCTGCGGAGGTGCGAGCGGGCCCCCGCCTCATCGTCTTCATCCTCGGGGGGGTGTCCTTTAGTGAGATGCGCTGTTCCTATGAGGTGACACAGGCAAGCAGCAAGTGGGAGGTCCTCATTGGTGAGTCGGCAGCTGAGGGGGCGGGTACAGGAAGGGACATCTGGAGTGGGGGTGCAGCGGTCGGGGGCGGGGGTGGGGTCAACTTTCACTACAGGATCAGAGAAAACCATGGATTTGAGTCGCATTAACCCTACATTCTGCATATCTTAATTAGCTCCATGTAAATATGGGAGGTTTGGACTCGTGCTGCAAAGAGGCAAGGCTGGTACTGGAGTCCAGTCTAAGAACAACTGAATAGCGACAGATGCATTGTTCAGTAGGTTACAATGGTACATGCTTATGGGTTTGAATCACATGATTAAATTGTTCAGTAGGTTACAATGGTACATGCTTATGGGTTTGAATCACATGATTAAATTGTTCAGTAGGTTACAATGGTACATGCTTATGGGTTTGAATCACATGATTAAATTGTTCAGTAGGTTACAATGGCACATGCTTATGGGTTTGAATCACATGATTGGCCTTTAAACCCCGGCTGCTCCAGGGATGCTGAATGCTGCCTGACCCTAATTTTCCGACCCCAGACTTTCCTTTTCTGTACAGTATGTCGCTTTGGACAAAAGCATCAGCTAAATAAAATGAGACATCATACCGGAGTCCTTTAAAATGGCTTCCCTCTCACAATCATACCTTTATCGGCAATATTAATGCAGTAGAATAACTAAAGAATCCTGACCTCTGAAGGGAAGCTGTCATTGAAAAGACATTTTTTAATGGTGATGGTAACTCTATCTCTTTCTCAGATTTATCTTATGTAAAGGGTTAAAAATTTAAATGGTGATAAAATACAACTTATCATCCTGTTTGAAAATGTGAATTTCAAAGGGGTTGAAAGGGTGGGGATGAGCTGGTGGGCCCTTCTCTTTCCTGCAGGTTCCACACACACACTCACCCCTAAGAGATTCTTCATGGACCTGCGGCACCCCGACTTTCTGGACCCCAGTGAGCCCCACAAAGAGGATCCTGAACAAACCAATGAAGTAAAGGCAGCCGGTCAAGCTGATCCCAACCCGATTCGCTCTGCACTCACTCCACATGTCATATGACTGCAACCCAAGGCTTCCATTGGACATAAAGACCTGTGATTGGTGCTGGTTGACCCAGATCACCTGGTCTCCTGTTTTCCTGGCCCCATTCCTGTTCCTGACAGGTGTATTTAATACCCTCTCCTTTGGTCACCCGGGGAGATATGGGGTCCTACGTGTTGAGCAATTTATTAGACAATTTGCTAAAAGTGTGTTTAGTCTTTTGAAATGTTACTGGGAAAAGCAGGGCAGGTTTTTGAAGGTCTCGTGGCTGGAAGTTTTGAAGTTGCTCATTTTGTCCTATTGAAAAATTCTGTCATTAACACTAATTTCAGGAAGTCAAAGGTGATTGTTCAGGCAAGGTTTCCTTCATCATTTCAAAAGTTCAGCTCCTCTCCAGTCTTCCGCACAATACATTGTTGCACCTCCTGTGACCCATTGTGGGACAACATGGTTTTTTAAAATCTGAGCAAGAATGATTGTCTGACAGAGCATCACGGGAGCCTGGTCCTAGTGGAGCCTCTCCTGCCTGCGTCTCCATTTCTCAGCAGATACGTATCTTATGGACAAGCTCAGTGCTCCCTAAATCCGGGTTTAATCCTGGTTCTGCTGGCAGAAACCAACATTGTGCTGCAGGCTGCTTCCAGGCTCAACATTTCTAAGACCACAGTACAGAAAAATAATGTGAAACAGGAGGTACCGGGAACAACCAGAAACCAGACAGATAAAAAGCAGAAGCCACTTCCTAATGCCAGAGATGACCATTAACTTATCCAACAGTTTCTCTTAAATCGTAGGATGACATCAAGTGAACTTCAATAGGAATGGGAAACATTAAGTGCAGGTGTAAAGTGCACTGCTAGGACAGTTCGTATCAGGCTCCTAGAAGCAGGACGGAAGTCCCATAAAGCAAGGAAGAAGCCCTTCATTAATGAGATGAACCAGGCTGCAGGTATATATACCCTAACCCTTCATTAATGAGATGAACCAGGCTGCAGGTATATATACCCTAACCCTTCATTAATGAGATGGACCAGGCTGCAGGTATATAGTTTACTAACAGAAAGGCCATAGGCAGTTGACACAGTTTAATTCTCCTCCCCAGCGGCTAGTGATGCAGATTTAGCTCCTTGTCAAGCATGCGTATCTTCAGCTGGGCATGTAGGTTTAACCGGGACCAGTGTGTTTGGTGTCATTTTTAACTACTGCAAATGTTTGTCCAGTTCAGACGTCACTCTCAGTCAGAGAATAGTGCCTCCAAATTCCTTTGTTTTCACAGTTGTCACAAAGTGGGTTTAGATGATTTGCTGAATGTCTGCTTAGTCTTTTGAAATGTTACTGGAAAAACAAAGCGGGACGGTAAAGGTCTTGTGGCTGGAAGTGTTGAAGCTGCTGTTTTCACTTCTCTATCTCTCTGCACCTTAGGACCCCACACCTTGAGCAAGGGTTAGTGCCTCGACAGCCTCAAGGAGACGCCAAGAATAGAAGAGGAGGAATCCAAAACAGACCCACTTTCATCTCTCACGACCGTCCCCTTTATTCATCACTTTCATGTCACCTCCTGATTACTTCATTTGCAATCAATGATTATTTCATTCCTCTCCTTCAGTGCTTTTTTATACCTATCCATCATCCCTCTTTCATTGCATTCCTTAATTTCTCCGTTCATAACTTTCCTTCATACTCTTTTTAATTTACCATTTTTTGATCCTATTGTTTGTGTTTTAGAGGCAGATTGCAATAGAGAAATATACCTAACATGAGCGTTTATGCTCTTCACAAGGAATTTTATGATAGAATTATACAGACCCACTTAAATTAATATCCAGTTGTCTTTGCTATAGGAAGCCTAACGGTATGAGTACTAGGTGTCCGGGATAAACAGTTGGATGATGTGTGGATGAGTGGAAAGAGAACCTGCTGTGAGGAATGAGTCTTGAGCCGTGTTACATACATACTCTTGGTCCGATACGATTCATTAAAGCAGCGTGTTAAGAGCTCGGGCAGCCAGCCGAGAGCTTTGTGAAAGCTGACTGCCGTGGGATTAAGAGCCCACATGGTATTTTGCAGCAGTATTGACTTCAGCCTAAACTAAAAGCAGGGCTACCTACTTTACTGAGAGAATTACTCTCCATGCATTTGTTTCAAAGGGAGATTTACTGTGAAAATGCCATTTAGTGTTAATGGCAATACATTTACCACATGCAATAGACTCCCGTTAGCAGCTTGTATAGTTGGAACCGTTCAGTTGCATGGTTCCGACTATGTGAGCCGCTAATGTTGTTAGTGACGATGCTTTGGGGAAAACACCCCTGGACAGGGATTCTTGGGTATTCAATGATCACATTTACATCCATTTACATGCCAGTATCACCCGTTTGTGTTTCAGCTTCTGGTTCCAGTAATAGTTTCCACTGTAGAATCATCCCCATTTCCTCAGGAAACATTGTAGCGCCATGTGTTTAGCTGTAGTCAGTGGGAACCAAGGAAAATAATGTATAACGGCGTTCCTGCAATGACACAGCATCACTTGTGAAATGAATCTGTGAACAGAGCTGTTAATATATGCGACCTTTACCCTTATTTACTGTTCATTCTGATTGGGTATCTTGTGTTCTCTAGTGTCTCTGTTTTATAATAGATGAGCCCCAGTTTTGAAATACCTTCTTGTTTGTGTAGGATTTGCTTAGTGATCCTGTGATCTGTGTCCCCGCTGTTTATCAGAGAGCTTTAATAAAGAGTTTGCAGCCTTTACAGGGATGTCTGCTCCTTCTGCTGTGTGGATGGTGTCAGTCCAGCTGCACTGTGGTCATCTGTAGATGCAGCCAGTCAGTCTGTAGTCTAATTACGAGATGGAGGTGGAGTTTGTTCTCTGTGATTCATAATCCTGTCATTGCCGGCATCCCTGCCAGCCTGAGCTCAGTAGGTTTGAGCCGGGTAGGTAAACGGATGGGAGCCCAACTAGGAGAGACGGGTTGCTGCAGGAAGGGGTGCTGGTGTGGCCAGCAGGTTAGATAACCCTCGGGTCAGTGTGGGGCCCAGTGGCCCAGTGGCCCCAGTGCAGTGATGAGGACACTGCGCTGTAAGAATGCTGCCGTCCTTTGGGTGAGATGTAAAACCGAGGTTCTGATTCTCTGAGGTCATAAAAGAAAATCCCTGGGCGTGATTCAGTAGAGTAGGGGTGGAACCCCGATTCCCTTTCGAATCTAGCCTCCTAATCATCCCCTCTTTCTAACTGGTGAATTCCCTCCTGCCCCTTCACCTCCTTAGCTGCTGTGAGGTGAGCGTACTGGAGCAGAATGGCTGCCGTCACATCATCCACATGGATGATACACAGTGATGGTGGTTGAAGTGGCTCCACATGGCCTCTGTAAAGTGCTTTGGGTGTCTTGAAAAGTGCTATATAAATATGCCTTTCATTCATTTCACTTTTGGCACCGTCGCTCAGGGTTGTGAGTTTGAGTCCCTCTGTATGTGTGTTTACATTCTCTCTTCTCTTCCTGTGCTGCTCAGGATTCCCTTGGCTTGCAGTTTCCCTTCACTTCAAAAACATGCAGTTAGGTGGTTCATGGTCTCTAGGTTGCCTATAATGTGCAAAGTTGTTTAGCACAGACAAGTGATTTGATGAGATAAATGTTTATACACATACATAATATAGCAAATCACTCATGGATAAAATTTAGAAAACAAACAGTATCATCTCAGTAAAACATGCAATCCATTCGCTATTATACAACATGCAGTTAGAATCAATGAATTAAGAAAAACTCATACTATGTTTTATGTTTTGTCGTTATATAAACTGTATTTCATTAATCTTTCATTTTATTTGACCACAAATTTAAAGTATGAACATAAATTTCTGAGACCTGCATTTTTCCTAAATGATTCCTTTGATATGAATCTGCACCATTATAGTTATTCCTGTATAAGTCAATGTCCCTCTAGCAAGGGTCAGGGAGCTACAGAGAGCCAGAGTGACCACTGTGTGGCAGTAGTGAACTCAATGTCTCCTTCTTTGACCTCTGACCCAAGATGCTTCACCTCCAGCCAATAGCAGCTAGAGGCAATAAAATGGGTCTGAGGTGGGCATTAAGTAATACCTGCAGAAAACAGTAATTGAAAATCTAAGTTAGAAGATTTGCAGACACACTGAATATTATAGATGTACTATACTATATAATTGGATATAATGCAATATAGAATACAACAATCTGAAATGTATTATACAATAAAGAGATTTCATAAATAAGGGACATAGGAGAGTGAACAGCCTGTCAAGGGGGGGTACTCACAGCTCTTCAGGAGGCCACACTGCACCACAGGGACACCCCCGGCACAGATACCAGTAGAGCTGTTTTTTAGTGGGAGGGGGGTCTCCCAGCTGGTAACCCAGAGGCCAACGGTTTAGGTTTTGGTCCACTGGGACACCTGTTGGTCACAAGTGACAAAGAGCTAGGATAATATCACAGAAATGACAGAGCTAGGATAAAACCACATAAGTGACAGAAAGGTAGGATAATATCACAGAAGTGACAGAGAGTTAGGATAATATCACAGAAATGACAGAGAGTTAGGATGATATCACAGAAGTGACAGAGAGTTAGGATAATATCACAGAAGCCCTGGATGATGCTCTTACTCTAACCTGCAGGCTCTTTAGCCAGAGCAGAGCAGAGTGATTCCATATCCGTTCTCCATGCTGCTTCAGTTACCCACCATGCATGCCCACCGCGGGACTGTGCCAACCTGTACCCCTCTACTCATGTAAATCCTATCATTTGTTGTAGCATCTATTTGGCATCTGATTCCCTCACGCTATGCAGTCTTACCAGTATAGTTTGCTCCAGCTCTTGGGATGAAGCTCGGCCTCTCCTGTCTTTGCGTGTCACAGGGAATTTTGTACGGTGTCCCTGTGGCAATGAGTGCAACAGAAAATGCTGGGGGTCCTTCTCTCACGTGCAGCTGTTTACTTATTGACTAAATCTCGCTCTGATGTCATTGTGCACGTTCCCTGTTGCCTGTATGTAGTCCCTGTGCACACTTTGCTGGTGGCTTACCCGTGTAAGGTCCTCTCAGAGTGGGGCCTCCCAGCATACCCATCCCTGCAGCAAAGGATGCTGGGATGCGACTGTGCTTGTGCTGTGTGTGCATACACTGGGAAGTCATAAATCTGGTGGCTGTGGACATAAACATGGTACGCATGATTTTATGTGACAATGTGATACAGATGTGTGTATGATTATGTTTGGACATGTGACACCTTGGTAATCAGCAGCGCGACAATCCCAGGCTTACAGGCACCGTGTTTGGGCCTCGATCTCCTGAGGGAAGCGGCCTGCTTTGTAGAAGCTGATCTGATCTGCTCGTCTTTCGCTGCCTGTATTACTTCCTGTGCTTCTCGTTCTGCTGCTTTCACTTCCTCTTCCTCTGACTTATCATCCGCCTGACGGTGTACAGTCCTGAAAGCAGAACAACACCGCGGCACGCTTGATTACGTGAGGAAAGCCCAGAAGCTCTACACAGGCAAGAAAACAGTAAAAAAGCTTCACTGGGGATCTGGGGTGGAGGAGCTGAAGAAACGTGGCCATTTATTTTACCGTGATATATGTATATACTCACCAACCTCATTACCTTGAAAGAAAACTGTGGCATTTATAAAGGTGTAAGAGGTCCTCCTGACCCAAAGGGGGCTCTCGATTTGAATTGGATTGGTTACACTTCCATTCAGTGCCTTCCAGCTGGTTCCTCAACTTACTTATTTCAAACTGCAGGTTTTGGATGGCTTTACTAATGACAGACATGACGTAAGATAAGATAAGATAAGATAAGATAACATAACGATACTTTATTCATCCAGAAGGATATTTAGGTGTCCAGTAGCTTATAGACATTGTACATACATATAGGCGCACAGACCTATGACATTCACACACACATACATACTGCAACAGTATAGAGGGAAGTGCAGTGTATATCATCAGCGTATTTAAGTAAAAATGTATGTGTAAATCAATGAAACGTCATGGAATAAACAACCCAGCCATAGCATCTGGACTGACAGCCTTTGCAAAATAATATGAAATTAGAACCAGTAATAGGAAGAAAAAAAGGGCCTAACTCAATATACTTTTCACTTTAGAGAAAGAGGCATGTGACTTGGATCAAAGATCTGCATGCTACCTTGACATGGTGGTTTCATAGTGTAGCGGTTATCATGTCTTTTCACACGCCAAAGGTCCTGGGTTCAAGCCCCAGTGGAACCAGTTTGTTAAGTTATCCTAAGTGGGCAGTACTATTGCTTCATATCTGCAGAGCATTTTAACTATATGTTGCTCATTGGGTCAGGAACCTATCGCAGAAAATTGTCAGTTCAAATCCCTGGATTGGCGGAGTGATTTTCCTTGTATTACCAAAAACCCTGATCGCTCCTTTCTAGTAAAGTTTTCTCAGACAATGTATGACACTTTGTATAAGTGTGTCGTAAATACATATATCCATCTATACACACACATTTTTCATACTGATTATCCGTTACAGGTGAATATGTATCTTATATCAGAAACACAAGTGTCTCCATTAATACTGCTCACCCACAGCATTTAGACTCACTTGCAGCATGGAAGAGAAGGTTGGCTTTTTCCAGAGAAGGAGAACCTTGCTGATCGCCCACCCAGAGGCTCCATCAGTATTTGCGAAGCACTTCTCAACTCCAAGACACAGATGACTTGTCTTTAACAAAAAACAGAAACCATATTGACAACAATAAGAAAGAAAAAAATAATGAGAATATCTGTAGTTAGCTTTGTTTAAAGTCTGAGAAGATAGAAATTATTACACAATATAATGAAAGAATACGCATAAATCACTTTAAATCCTATCAATATTCTAATGTATAAAATGTCCTGACACCATAATGCAGTTACCTTATGTGAAAACAAACGGTGTCTGGACACTGCAATGACAATAATATCTACTTCATTTGCCACCGATTCACTCAGCCAATGTGCTTGAGAATGGACTCCCGAGAAAGATAAATCTCTGCTTGTTTGTTCTTCCATTTCTATGGCAGCCAAAGAGAGTCTCTGTGTTGATTTGTCCAGAATCCTGACATTGTTGCTATAGCGATGACACGTGGTGGGCAGGGACTTGGCTGATGGTCAGACTGTTGATTGGCTGCCAAGGTGTAATGGAGACAGACATTGTGCAACATTCAAAAATGAGTGGAGGTTCAAAAGGAATAATAGGAATTGACTATTGAAACACTGTTGTCTTTCCAGATGCAGGACTTGTAGCGCTCTGACCTCAGTGTACAGGCTATCCTAAATCACCCAACCTGCTCTTGCAAGAAACATAGATAATACACACACACACCTGAGTGACTGGATGACAGTAAAAAGTGAAATGGTGTTGTTTTGCGAACAGCAGATAATGTAGTAATTAAGGGCATAGCCATGCATACCTTTCTGTCACTTATGTGGTTTTATCCTAGCTCTGTCATTTCTGTCCAAACCTTGACCTCTGGGTTACCAGGACCCCAATCCATATCCTGAATTGCTCCAGTGAAATATCTGTTTAAATATGTAGTGTTAAATCATTTTGGATTAAAAAAAACAGGCGATTAGTGGTAACCGTAATTAAACTAAATGTAACTTTAATTAAAACATTTTTATTAAAACCTAACGAAAAGATTGTGTTTAATAATTCACTCCGGGTTGTATCCACGAGCATCTAAAATGTCTGCCCAAGCCATGTAACATGCCAATGTCTGTCACATAAACATAACACAATAAGAAACAGAGCAAGAAAACAAGCTTTAGATTTTTATACTGTATGGGGTTAGACATCTTGCAGTTGGAGTTTGAAGTCACTGCAAGATTTTTTTTCATGGTGTTTAATTAAAGTCTGAGGATTCAGTTTCCCTGAGCAAAGTACGAAAATGTTTTCAAAATAAAAGTCCCCACAATTTAAAATAAAATCATTATTCAGATATGTGGCGCCCTCTCCTGGGTTGTTCCCTGCGCCTTTGCCTGCGGGATAGGCCCTGTAGGTTTTCAGTGAAACAAACGCTACTTTCTGGGATCTCCTTTAAATCGATTGCTTGGGTAAACAACCATACTGTCCATCTGAATTTATGAATAATAGATTCAGATTTTATAAGATGACATTAATATAGTTCAGTGCAAATTACCAACTGAAAAACTAATTAAAATGTACCTGATTATGACACAATGATTTTTCTTTATCTCCCTGACAGCATGCGCAAGGTCTGACGTTCGCGGTCCAAGCTTTTAATGTCTATGATATTACTAAGTTCATGAAAGCAAGGTCGCTGGTAGGTGTTAACAGAATACAATGGTTAGATGTAGGTTAAGTAATTTAAGGAAATTAATTTAGAAGACGAACTAAGACTCCCAGCCGACGGAGTCAAAAAATGTAGGGAGGCTAAAGGCTGGGAGAAGGGAGTCCAGTCGCTTGGTGCAAAGTCATTTTATTTAGCATTAAGTGCCATGGCTGCCGGCAGCCAACAGCTCTTTCAGGAGCCATTTATTTAAAAGGAAAGGACGCAATGAAGCAGCGCCGCTTGAAAAACGTTCGGGGAATTTCGCGTTTCAAACATCTAATTACGGAAAAGACGAGTTCCGCATAAATAATAAAAGCGGTTCTGCATTATCTTGCTCATTTATCGCCAGTTCAATTTCTATTTACATGGAATTGGTAACTGATAATTGTATGACTTTGGCGTTGGTAGTGATAACATTTCTCAAGCTAGTTGGCAAGTAAGCCTACTTCAAAGAAACAAAATCAAATTTGTATTGAACACTACGGCAAACCATGTCTCTCTCTTGCAGTTTATTTTTACTTATTTTATTTATATATTTATGATTGTGTTTAAATGATAGAGTTCCTGTCTTCCGAAAGACAGTAATTACATTCAGCAATTACCCGTCCCTGAGGTCAGGGGCGGAGCCAAGCATTGCCGGTTCTTATTTATGCCTAACGTTAATTTACCATAATTACGTATAATTACTGTTTTAATATTCTTCACCCATCATGTTGAAAGGCTCTGGGATATTATGTGTTGTATGACTGAAGACAGATGGCTAGGTTTGACCTGCATTGCTATGTATTGGTTAGTTTACTGGGTAACTTTGGGTTAAACCAGTGGGATAAGTCCTGCCCATTTAACGTTTCTTCCATCAGTAATTGACCCACCTGTTTCTGGGTCTATGGTTGCGCTGTTCGTCCATTAGTTTGAGTTTTTTTATTTATTTTTATTCAGACTTACTCTACCCAGCTGCCATGTGAGTTACGGGAGATCGACGCGCTTTCACCCGCATCGAGAGAGACGGTCTCCTCAAACACCGAGTTGCTCCTCTATTTCCGCCTCCTGCCTTAATTTATTTATAAGATTCCAGGCTCACACACAGCAGACGCCTGAAAATAACAGCATGAAACATTCAGACTTAGGCTGCTTCCTTAATTTATAGGTTTTTCCTGGAACATAATATACAGCGGCTTTCTATCACTAAGGTTAAATATAACGCACTGTAGGGGTGGGGCCATGAAGGAACAGGATGTTTTAAGTAACAGAGGCAGTGATACACAATGGAGGGGGGGGGGGACTTTGTAATTGTCTTAACCTTAAATTGATTTGCATTAATCTCCCAATTCCTTGGTCAGGTTGTGTTTGACGGACAGTGTACATTTTGCTCTATATTCATACTGTCGTGGCAGTACATAAGAACATAAGAACATAAGAACATAAGAAATTTACAAACGAGAGGAGGCCATTCGGCCCATCAAGCTCGTTT
>JAABNY020000039.1:4396290-4410085 GCA_015164015.2 Brevimyrus niger
ATTGTGAGGGAGCGTCAGTTACGGCACTTCGGTCATGTGGCGCGTTTCCCTGAGGGGGATCCGGCTCACAGGATCCTTACTGCTGAGGACTGGAGCGGCTGGACCAGGCCAAAGGGACTCCCATGTAACACCTGGCTGCAGCAGATGGACGACCATTTCTGCAGGGTGGGACTGGACTGTGTGTCAACCCGGGGGGGGGGGTGCATACTCCCCAACCTGACCTGACCTGATATAAAGACTATGTGCCACATATACTATAATAGGCAGGTACCTCCTCTGATATATTCATTGTACATAGTTAGCTTTCTCAACATATCCTGTAAACATCAATCAATTTCATATCCATCAGACTATCTATATATCATGACTCCTTATCCAGTCCAAGGTCACAGTGAGCTTTGAGTCTATCCCTGGAAACACGGGGGATAAGGCAGAGAGTATACACTCTGGGCGATTTAAAGGCACCAATTCAGCAAACCACATGTTTTTGGACTGCGGGAGGAAACTGGAGAAGCTGGAGGAAAACCGCGCAGATGTGGGGAGAACATGGAGGCGCACATAGACGGCTTGGGTCTGAACCCAGAAGGAGGCAGGAGACAGCTGCACTACCAATCGAGTCACTTTGCCGTGTGACCTTTAGGGGGCAGCAAAGATGCATCACACAAATTGAAGGCTTTTGCTAACTTTTATTGTGCTCAGCTACAGGCAAGCAGGCATAATACGACATACAACTGTGTGAGTGTGTTTGCAAAAACCCCAGACATCCTCCCTGAGGTCATCTCTGGCTAAATTTTCCTGACCCGGCAAAAGGAAGATGCTTCTCTGCCAGAGGTGTTTAAAGAAAAATGTTATTATGACAAACACAGGCAGAAATATTTTGTTCTTTCAACAACTCTCAGCTTTCAGTTGACCTGCGGCTACACGTCTCTGCATTGGCTTCTTGTTAAATTTTGAGTTGGTTTGAATGTTTTATTATTTGTTTTTGAAGCCGTACGTAAGGCTGGGACCTTCATGCCTTTCCAGTCTCCTCTACTTTCATTAGACTCTTCAGTCACTCAGATCCTCTAATCAAATCTTCCTGTCAGTCCTCCAGGTGATCCTGCATTTTCCTGTTGCCGGGCTCCAGACTGGAACGGCCTGCCACACCAGGTTCCCCAGTCTCCCTGCATTACCACTTTATGGCTTAAAACTCTTATTTACTCCTTACCTTTTGGGTCTGTTTGATGTTTTTAGTTTTTGTATTAATAGTTTCAGTAGTTTTAACATCCATCACCGTTGATCTGTCTTCATTGTTATCTAAATGTTTTATTTAAAATTGCCCTATTATTCATCACCACTTTTAAATCATATCCTAAAACTTTTATTTTTGTTAAATAGCATTTGAGTCTTTTCATATTTTAGTATGTTTTGTTAGCTTTAAATCTCTTTGTTGTAGGATTAACATTAATGTCTAAATGTGCTTTATAAACTTGACTTGATTTGAACCCTGAACTGCGTGAGTAGCTGGAAGATCGATGGATGAATGAATGACCAAACTGAACTTGAAATGCAACGTTCAGATGTTTTTAAATGCCCTATGCTTCCACTATATTGGCATTGTTTGAATGCATATACCTGTATCAATACTGTCCAAGCTTGAAATATTAGGAAAGAGGACCATCACATTCAGAAACATTTTTAACATGATACAATAGAAATTTGTTTCTGGCTATGGTGTTTGAAGACAGTATTCTGACAGACAGGCAGACAGTATACTGACAGTAAGTTCATATGATAAAAGCAGCTTGGATCATACACTGACCGTTAACTATAACTAGAGCACAGTTAGATTGCTAACAGTGCTACTGTGAAATCAAAGTTGTAATATGTTTATTTTTTACACATGTAATTTTTTTTGCACTAATTGCAACATCAATCATCTTGTCGATTTCCCCACCAACTTCCAGCGTTGATTCATCATGTGCAAATAGGTCACATCTAAATAAAGACGTAAGGGATGCTGTTACTGAAAGGCAACAGGTGGAGGCACTTTGCCGGAGAGAATCTCTGTCCTGTGTCAGCTTCAAAGACATGGCCTGGATCCCAGAACCCGTTGCTGGGGGAGATTTGTGTTGCCGTCGCCCATAATTCCAAACCTGTGACTTTCCCTAAGAGACAAGTAATTAATAAAAAGAGCTGAAGTTGACCGCCAGAGTTGGAAATAAAAGGCAATGAAAAGCTGACGTGTTTATATGAGTTTTCTTCTCTCAGTATGAATTACGGTTCAGTACAGTGGACTTAACATTCTGCTTGTGATTAATAAGCATTTCACACTGGCTTTTTCATTATTAACTTTTTTACACAATACATCCAGGCGTGTACATAGTATGAGTGAGAAACTGATTTAAAAAGCAATTTGGAGTGATAAAAAACACTTCAGGCACTTAACTGGTGCATGATTAGGGGTAACGCTGGAATCACAAACAATTAGTGGCATTGCTGCAGCCAAGGAAGCCATCCAAAATGGGAGCGAAAACACGGCAGAGTTTTCAATAGACAGGTTTTCTGACATGGATAGACGGATAAACATGGCGATGGGCATGGATGAAGGGCAGAGGGGAGCTGAATGTGAGCTATTTGCACGGCGACGATTTGAAGGTCACTAATTAGATCTGAGAATCTCCTTCAGGAAGGATCTTCAGCTACACAGACAATCCCACCAGAGTATCTTGTCCACCGATGGGGCGACCAATGTTAGCTAAACAATCGCTCAATCATTAGATCCTGAAAGGCTGCACACTAACGTAACGTGTGAATAAAAAATATCAGTCTCATCTATATCAGGTCCAAATTGTTGTTTTCCATGATACACTGGTCTTTTATGCTCTGTGTGTGCTTTAACTTAAATGTATAAACAACAGCCGGTTGAAAAAGGAGTTCAGGAAAACTGACTGTTTATTTCTGTCTCTGTGAAATATACATACCTTTCTGAATGCGCCTTTTAAAAAACGGAGGCATTATTGGATAAGGAATAACATTGAAATGGGGACTCCCCCATGCAACCGACAGGATAAAAAAATATCGATCCAAACTCATACTTGGGAATAAAATTTGGTCAGTTTGTCATTTTTTATATCTGTGTCTTTTATAAATGTGAAGTAGTGGTACTGTGTGGTAAATCTGAACTATAATCAAGTCAAAATAAAATTGATTTTTTCAAAGGGACCTTTGCCCTGTGGAAACAATGGAAACATCTGAATCGTTAAAAGGATCAGTAAACATCAGAGAAAACAATACTAACAGTGGCTGAAGTTTATTTACCAACAGACAGTGACTCTGGCTAAGCTGACAGGGCACATTTTGATGATATATAGAGTATATATTTGTATTTAGCTGTTATGTAAGTATTTTAGCTTATAGAAATGTTATTTGAAGGCTGCATCTTATTTTTCCACAAGCAATTTGTCATATTTCTGATTATATATTTAACATAGGTGTCTATGAATCAATGAGAAATTAATCTGCGATGTTTCATGAGAACTATGAATTTAAAGCAAAGCAGTGATAGCGATGTTACTCAGTGACCCTTTTGGCAAAGTTCTCTCGCTGTACTCGGAAAGCCAGGAGTTTACCCCCCTGCCCCCCACCCCCCACAATCTGTGCCCCCCCCTCCCCAAACCTAATCTCTTTTTGTAGCTGTACCTCCTTGAGCCAGATCGGTGTTCTCAATCTGGAGAGTGGCCTGGCCAGAGTCATCTCAGGAAGGATCTGTTACTCTGCCACTGACCTCAGTGTCGTGACCCAGGCAGGCACCATATGGGTGAGGTGGGATGAAAGTAGATCCGGGGGGGTCTGTTTCCCTACAGACAGCTGGACCACTCTTACTCTCAGGGAGGATCCATGCTCAAATAAAGCCATAGATGCCCCCACCTCATTAGCCGCTTATATCTAAAGCAAAATTAAAACACAATGCAAAAGCCCTCTGCTCTCACACATATCTATATTCTATCTACCTTACGAATACTGAATGATAACACTGACAGTTGACTACAATAAAGATCTTTTGTAAGATTATTATATTAAGAAACGCACAATCCATGGTAACACTGCACCAGTTATGATAAAAGACTGAAGGTCAGTTCATATAAATCACATTAGCTTGTGGAAGATGAACAGTTCCTTTTATACCCTCAGGTAGACCTGTGATGGCCCGGGAGTTTATCCAGAGAATCCACTGGTGCTTCCTGGGGGAGGTTCTGTGATGGACCGGATGTCTATCCGGAGAATCCACTGGTGCTTCCTGGGGGAGGTTCTGTGATGGACTGGATGTCTATCCGGAGAATCTCCTGGTGCTTCCTGGGGGAGGTTCTGTGATGGACTGGATGTCTATCCAGAGAATCCACTGGTGCTTCCTGGGGGAGGTTCTGTGATGGACTGGATGTCTATCCAGAGAATCCAATGGTGCTTCCTGGGGGAGGTTCTGTGATGGACCGGATGTCTATCCGGAGAATCTCCTGGTGCTTCCTGGGGGAGGTTCTGTGATGGACTGGATGTCTATCCAGAGAATCCACTGGTGCTTCCTGGGGGAGGTTCTGTGATGGACCGGGAGTCTATCCAGAGAATCCACTGGTGCTTCCTGGGGGAGGTTCTGTGATGGGCCGGGCTGGATAAATATGGTTATGGAAAATGGATGAATGGATGGATATGGTTATGAAAACAGATTGATGAATATGGTTATGGAAAATGGATGAATGGATGGATATGGTCTTGGTTACATTCTGATCTCATGTTAATTCATCATTAATAAATTGGGACGCATGTTTTATCTCAAGCTGTTCCTTTATTTGTTACTATATCTTTTAATTATGCAAACCTTTGTGAACTACTGAAGGATCAACTGAAGTCATGAATAACGCATTAAATACTGATCTCATATATGTTCGTTAGTGCAACATGACATATCCTTTATCTCAAGTAGCAACTGGATTTATTCATCATTTATGATTTTGTGCTTCAGTAATAACTGAGTTATTACTTAAGTAACTAGTTATTACTGAGTTATTATTAAGTATCTGTGCCCTGTTCTTATTAAAATAGTAATAAGAACTCTAACCATGCAAAACAGAAGACAAAACCTTTATTTACGAGTTTTAAGATTTAGTAGGATGGAAAGAGCACTAATAATAGTAAGGAAGATGTATATTATTTAGTGAGACATTCCAGTTACTGCTCTCTAAGAATTCACAATGGAGTCCAAATTTTGCACATTGGAATACAGAGAAAATCTTCTAGCACTGAAATTTTCATCCTTATTGCATAACCACAAGGATCCATTAAACTTTTGCATAAAAGCGATTTCTTACCAATCCCAGAAGAGCGATTGCTGTGAGTCTTAAACCGGAGCTGAACCAAGTGACCAATTCAGCCTGTTATAGTGAGACTCGTACCGTGTCTTTAAACGGGAAAATCAGACAGTCGCCCCTCAGCTGAAAGACAATCTCCTAAAAAGCACACTGATGTGTTTAGCGATGGGATGGGGAATCAGTGCTAAGCCAGCAAGTCAAATGTAAAAGTCAGGTGATTTGCGGGGAACTGCAAACCATGAATGCTGGCTGCTTAAAATGAACTATTAAATAATCAAAGTAAAATGTCAAGAGGAGGAATTGGAACACAGTAAACGGCATAAACTGCTCAAGTTTGATAAGCTTGTGGCACTTCAGTAAAAGCAGATTAGACTCAGAATAATCTGAGCTTTGACTTTAAATCCAACAGGCCTAATCTAATCTGATCCTCTCTAATCCAATTTTTAATGCCGGCTACAGAGGGAAGCGGCACTGTGAACCCTTCTTTGTGGGGTGTCCGACGTAAAAGCAGCATCTGTCCTGGGGAGTTCAAGACTTGAAGTAGACGAAGGATGATCGCTGATGTTCACTCACATTCTTAAAGACACTACTACCCAGCAATGGTTCAATTGATGACTTTGCATTTAAAACATCAACACAGTATGACTTTTCATGGTAATGTTTTACATTATTAACTGCATATAAGTGCACCGTAACATCCTAACAGTCTGTAACCCCTTTAATATGCTTTAATAACAATAAGTATAATTATAGAATGTATGTTGTTTGTATTATTATTATTACTGAAAGAAGAGTTATAATTCCAGAACTAAATTCAGAAACCAAAGAGAAGCACCAGACGGTCACAGTTATGCACTTTGATGATTATCTTAATTATAGAACAACATGGAGTTACTTAACCCAACCCTGACCCAAAGGGCAGAACTCGGGATGCCCTGAGGTTATTCCTGACAGGCCCAATCTAGCACCCCGGGGCTGGTAAGTCCTCACTTATTGTGTGATGCTTTGTCCCGGTGACACGTGAGAGAGCCGATTTGCCCCCAGGCTTTATTTCTCCGCACCATAAGTGACGTATTACTTGGTCTTGAAGTGGAAAACGGGGATCTCCTTTCAGTAATGAAAGAAGGCCGTGTGGTGCGTAAGGACCTCTGTAGCACCATCGAGGACGGTACTTAACCCAAACTGCTGCAGTAAAAAACGCAGCAGGAAAAGAAGAATGGAGAAAGAATTGTAAGTCACTTTGGGTGAAAGTATCAGCAAAGATGCGGAGATATAGAGCGGATGGGGGCCGGTATAGCAGGGCACTGCGCTGGTACAGCACATACTAATATGCAGAGTACATTATTATTCATAATAATAATAATCAGATATGTTCCTGGTTTATGTATTTACACCACTGAACTTTTCAGCGTTATTTTGAAGTGTACTCTTTATACTCTTAAAGTTTACTAGTCACATTAGCTTAGGTGTATAGTAGGCTACACCATCTGGGGTTGTGTAAGTATAGTATGATGTTCATACTGATGCATTTCTCAGAATAATGGGACTATTCAAAAAGTCTTCCTTTATTTTAGTCTTAATTTTGTCATTTTAATATATTTAAACATACTTTTGCAGGTAAATCAATCTGGAGAACTGCTAAGGCTCTGGGCATTTGGTGGGATAGAAAATACTGCAGTCGACTGGGAAAGTCACTCTGGACGTACACACTGTATATAGGTGCATATACACACTATGGTCAGTTTGGAGTCTTATCTAAATGTTATGCAGAGAGAACATCTCTGGTTATCCTGAATCAATAGTGAACATATAATAGAACATCTCTGGTTATCCTGAATCAATAGTGCTACATAGTAGCTTCCAAGAATAAAGCCAATAAAATGAAAAGTCCAGTTCTGTACATTTTGCATTTAAATGAACACAGTTATAATGAACTAAACAGCTAATAAGACATGAGAGGAAAGGGCGGCGGCCCCGTGCACACGCGTGTTGGCGGGTTTGTGGCCGGAACCCCCGTGACTCTCTCCTTCCACATGAGAGCCGTCAGGAGGCCTGAGGTCTTATCAGTCCGCTGAATGTCAGTGTGCATCACTGCGCTTCACTGCCCCTTGGAACAAGACCAGAGAAAATCAGTCATTTTCCCCACTCAAGAGGCTGGGCCAGCTGGTGCCGCACATGTGAGAAGTGTTTATATAAGAGTTACGCTTGGCGATAAGGCCGCGCCGCCGCCAACCTCCACCGTACATAAATATTTGATGGGGCGGGAGAGGCAGGCAGATGTTTGTCAGGATGCCATTAAGCAGCCTAGTGTCACCACAGCTCCCCCGCCGACATTCCCCGGTGTCACGGCAAGGCAGTCCTGCCGGCCTGCTCCTCCTTCATGGGCTCAAAGGTGCCCAGGCAGCGAGCATATACTGTAAGGCCAAGGAAGAAGAAAAATACATATGGTCGCATATGTGTGTGTGTGTGTTTGTGTGTGTTTGTATATATATATATATATATATATATATATACATATATAGTGCTTCACACTCAAAGCTGCTCACATTCCAATTATAGTATACAGCCTTACATGGGCAAAATACAAGGATTACATATTTCAGTAAAAGTTATGACCAAAATTCTGACTCTTAAGCTCTATTTAATCTCTCGCAAAAACACAAATTTTTAGAGAAAAGACGTGTGTAAGTGTGGAAATTACAGTAACTAACAAAATTTGCACCAAAATCAAGGCAAAAACCCTTTTTATCCCCTTGGTTTCAGTGATCAGCATAGTTCTGATGTTTATGAGGCAGAATAGAAACTTATGTTTATGTTAGTTTTTATAAGTTCATGAAAATTGCTATTAGTTACAAAAGCATGGTGGACTTCATGAAAATCCCATCTGTCATCCAAATGAATCAATGTTTTTTTTTCCATTTACTTACTTTTTAGGCGTCCATTCAGATGCCTGTGAGATCAGACAGTCCTGTAAAATCCTATCATGGAGGACATGTAAAGGCTCACCATTGTTACCACTGAGGTGGAGGAAGCAGCACTCTAAAAAGATGAAGATGTGACAATGAGGATGAAGATGAAGATGTGACTCTGTTATGGCGGCAGAGTTGCTGCTTGCTTTGGTGTGTGTGTGTCATAAAAAGGGGTCCTTTCCTTCAAATCACTTTATAAAAATATTTTTTTCCACTATATTTTGTAAAAAATATGCCATGTGTATTTGCCTTCTGTAGTTTCCCATCTTAGCAAATGTCTAAAAAACTGTGTAGTAAGTTTTTGGTTTAAAACTAACAGGAGATTCACTGCACGTTTGCTGAGCAGATAGTGAGAGAGAATAAAGGTAGGGTTATATAAAGCTCAGTTTAATGAATAAAAGTGGGGCTATATAAAGCTCAGTTTAATGAATAAAAGTGGGGCTATATAAAGCTCAGTTTAATGAATAAAAGTGGGGCTATATAAAGCTCAGTTTAATGAATAAAGGTAGGGCTATATAAAGCTCAGTTTAATGGTGTGGCCAAAACCAGAACGATTACCTGACCCATTCAATGAACAGTGACCGATCATGTAAAACCCGCCGGTTACGCACAGAACTGCAGGCATCTTATCATGGCTACGGACAGAGATTCTGGGCCCCATGAAAGCGTACCATATTCGGCCCCTAACCCAGACCAATGCAGTTATGTTCCAAATTCTCCCTGTCACTCAGGGGCCCTTTGAATCATCCTAACTCTTCCCCACACAATGCCCCCGCATATTATCAGAATTCCCTACTGGTGAGTGAGTGACTGGGACTGGTGCGTGTTGACCAGTAGGAGCTAGCCTACCATGTTCATGTGTTGGTTCTCTGAACAGTGTAGACAGCATTTCAGGGTCCTGTTGGTGGTCTGTGTGCTTGGGGTCTGGTGGCTCTGACTGAGAGGTAGAAGGGAAAGCCTAGCTGAGTGTTTCATCTGTTGAGGGATAGAGGGGTGCATGTAATCTGCAATATTTGGTGGCTGATTTCCCATATGTCTTATATCATAAGTATACCAGCTGCCTTTCTCTACGATTATGGTATAACTGGATAGAAATATCTGACATTTTATGTATGTTCTAGTATTTTGGGAGCAGATTTTTTTAATTTAAAATAACACTGTCTCTTTAAAAGCATTACATCACTTAGAAGGCTAACCGTTAATGTTTAATGACCAATGTATATGTTGTGTATGTGTGCAGTATATATGCCGCAAATATGTACGCATACACTTTATGTTTTTGACAGCATTTCATGGTAGAAAAATCATCACTTGAAAACAAAGTATTTTGACACGCATGTATTATTCATCAAATTTGGCAGTTTGCTGCAATTTTGCAATGGAAAATTGTCACCGTGCACACCGGCCACAGCGTTATTGCTCTCCTGCAGAAATGACGGGTAATTAATCTTTCAGCCGAGCGGCAGGCGGAAGCTAACCTGCCGAACAGGCTGTATCACTAAGTAGAGACATCGGACCAGAAGTATAAACATCATTTACACAGGGCAGTTTTTCTGCTCAAACAGACGTGATGTTGATGAAGACGGACTCTGTCCCTGGAGGTTCAGCGATCTGTGCGACGTTTGATCGATGCTGCGGGGCGGTGAAGCAATATTATTGTCCCAGGGAAAGGGAGGCACCACTAAAGGGTGTGTAGCGAGTCCCCCCCCCCCCAATCTTTTTTATTTATCAGTAACCGTGGCTGTAAAACAAAAACAAAGTGATGAATGAGGCAGATCGGTGAGGCAAGTGCACCGTGACTCTCTGTGCTTTTAACATCCCGCTGGAGAAGTCCGAGCTGGACACGTGATCCATGACTCGATGTGCTTTTAACACAGAGCTGGACACGTGATCCTCTGTCACTTATAGGGCCATATAATGCAGGGTATATTCTTCAAATGAATCTTAAAACTTTATTACTGATTCATTGATAAAATTGATCAATTTAATAACATTTTACCGAACAACACGTTCAACATTAAAAAATTGGAACATTGGAATTGCACAGTGGAAGTCTGCCAATAGAGTTGACTTTCTTCTCAGCAATGGCATTTTTATGTAGGCCTATTTCATATGATGAACCAAGGTACACTATTTGTGAAAACACGGAAACTATCAAACTCAGCAAATAACCAATTTGGGTAATAGAAACAGATTGATTTAATTATTATGTAAAGGCATAGCAGACAATAAGATAAGAATATTACAAAGCTCCATTATGAATATTTAAATATTTCAGGACTTAGGCTACATAAATACCACATTTCAACAACATGTGTTGTACAATGACCATTAGGATCTATTTAGACTGAGGGATTTTTGGCTAAATGTGATTTTACATAATGTATGTCATATAAAATATTCCTTTGATAATAAGCTAATTTTAACCAGTCTAGCCATTATATAACTGGGTTGATATAATCTACCTATCAAAAGGGCTCTGGGTTGATCCTTATTTATCTGTTGATAGAGGTTTGGGGCTGTGAGGTATTTTCTAGTTTAGAAAGTTTAGACACATGAAGATGACCAGCTTCCTGAGATAAAAGGATCTTAAAAGCTTATGGAGTGAAATAAATTCCAAAAAACCTGTGTGTGTGAGTATGTGTCTATGCGTGTGAGTGCGTGTGCGTGAGTATGTGTCCATGCGTGTCCGTGTGAGTTTGTGTCCATGCGTGTGAGTGCGTGTGAGTATATGTCCATGCGTGTGAGTGCGTGTGCGTGTGAGTATGTGTCCATGCGTGTGAGTATGTGTCCATGCGTGTGAGTATGTGTCCATGCGTGTGAGTGCGTGTGCGTGTGAGTATGTGTCCATGCGTGTGAGTATGTGTCCATGCATGCGAGTGCGTGTGCGTGTGTTTGGTTGCTTGAATCTTATTAAGAATATAACAGATTGGGATCCAAGACCGGTGAACCTTTTTGATTGATTGGCTTGCTTGGTCAGTATTATGGAGTAACGTTGTAAAAAGACTGTTCAGGTAAAGTGGGAAGAAAGAGTTTCTCTTGTTCAGTTCAGGAACTTAATCTTGCACCTAAAGAAAAATTAGACATCACACAACCAGACTGTATTTGTCAGCCCTGGACTGAAGAAGCACAATCTTATCAGCAGTGTTGGGTTTCCCAGGTGATTTACTCTTTTCTGAATATTTGAGATCAAAGCAGTTTGTCACAATGAGCAGTTTAGGTTCAGATCTGAACAACTAGCCTAAAACATTAAGGTATGACATTCTGCCATTTTGTCACACTGTTTTGAGCTGTAACAAAGGTAATTTCCTGGAATTTTTTTATTGTAGTATTTTTAATTTAGCTGAATAATTGAAACAAGACCTTGTCTTCTGCGATCAATTGTTGTAAAGCTAACAACTGGATTGTATTTCCCGTGGAACAACTTGTTAAAATGCTGCTTGGGCAGGATATTGGATGGGATGACGCAGTCTCATCCTCCCAATCCATATGGCAAAGGTCCAGAATGTAGAAGAATTTAATGCTCCATGAACATCCCAAGAAGGAGGCGAAAATTCAGTCAGTGTCTGATAGCAATTTGAAAAAAAATCTTCAGCTTCACTCTTCATTATGTTAGACAAGTTGTTACCATGAACTTGGCAGGATGGATGTTGCTCTGGAGCGTCTAGGTCGCGGCACCAGATGATCCCGTGTTCTACAGCACACAGACATGAGACTGTTTCCCTGCTTAAGAAGGTTGCAGATGTTTCTGCATCCTATTAGGTGTTTATAGGACCTCAGGTTTCTTTATCTGTTGGGGGGGGGGTATAATGTTTGTGCATCAGAAAATTTTCTTAATCTTTTCCCTTTTGTTGCTTTGTCTGGCCTTGAGGGGGGGGGGCGTATTTTTTGGATAAAACCCTAAAGAAATTAATCATTCCGTCACCCCAGATACCTTGGGTTGGTATGTCACCATCTCAAAGATTTGCCCTGAAACACCATGGAACAAAGACTCAGCCCCCCTAACATACCAGCAAAGGCACGACTCAGGAATAGTTGACCATCTAAGATGGCATTTTCCAACTTATGAGATGGGGGGGGGGGGGCATCTTTTGTCAGATTTCGATGAAGTGCATTTTTCTGCATGGAATCACAGCCACCAGGACGTGACAGCAAAAGAAAGCAACGAAGAAAGGGATGGCAAACCGGTGATCTGAGCAGGTCACTTCATTAAGGGACGGTGACGTCCAGTCCGCTTTATTTCATCTTTGGAAAGAAAGGTGCCTTTCCAGATCATTAATCGTGGGCCGCCTCCCTGGGGACCTTCCTACACTGAAATCTGCCCCTGTTTTCCTAAAAAGACTGCCTGTCATCTTAAAAAACGCGTAAATATGCTTAAATGGTCACTAAAGTAAACCTTATAAGACAGGGACCTGAAAGTCAATTAATTATGAGTCAATTTCACACACATTATTTTATTACTATTATTCAACAGTAATAGAACATTTAGGGGTAAATGCAGATAATTGTTCATTATTAAATAATTCTTTCATGGTTACTGCTCTATGACAGTGATGACATGTTCATTCGAGCCAAACAAATCCCTGTGTTTATGTTTTCTATTCATAGTTGCTTCTTGACCTGTAATAAAATCACGTTTGTGCATTCAATTACTTTGTGTGTGGGTTTTCCGTAATTGCTCACGGTTGCAGGAGAATTCCCCCCTAACTCATTATTTATAAATTTCATACTGGCACCTTGATCAGAGTAATACAATGTAATGTCAGCCTACCAGGCTCCAGTAACTCATTGTTCTGACCAATTTATAAGAAAGTAAGTTTTAACCTTTGCCTTTTCCTGGTGTTTAGTGGGAAATCATGACACAAAAAGGGACGCCGGCCCACCCCCCCTTTTGTTATATTGATAATGTCAGCTGTGACAAGCTCTGGTCACATTGACTGACAGATGCCTGAGAGTCCAGCATCCCTAAGTATAACTCCTTCTCCTCTTCCTCTTTTTCTTCCTCCTTATCTTCCTCATCATCTTCATACTTCTCTTGCTGAGGTCACACCTCCCTTCCTGGGCCCACACAGTCCAGCTCCATCTGCCGGATACCTACATGTTCATAACTGCGAGATGTTCATGTATTTGATGACTGTCCGAATGGAATTAAAAAAGCACTGAACTGGTCTGCCTATTATTGAAAGCAGACTTATTTTTGCATATTTTTCTTCATTAGGATTTTAAGCTATAGCTATCAAATAGAAGAGCATTAAACATTAATGAAAATGTACAAATAAGCCTGCAAACTGATACTGGTACCTGTGAAAAGCCATAAATTACAGACTAATTGCATTAATGAACGGCAGTGACTGCTTTAGTATGCAGCCAAGGACATTTCAGTGTGTAGGGTTAGGGTTAGGGTTAGGGTTAGGCTCATCCGATAAGCACAAACAATGTATTTCCAGCTACATTAATGCATTTATTTGCGGGTGGGGGGCATGC
>JAABNY020000039.1:4411138-4425731 GCA_015164015.2 Brevimyrus niger
AGCAGTGCTTGGGGACGGTACCTCGCTCAGGGTACCTCAGTGGTGACTTGCTGGTGGGGGATTCGAACCTGCAATCTCTCGATTACAAGTGCGCTTCCCTAACCATCAAGCCACCACAGCCCAATGCAAAAGAAAAACCTAAATGAAGCCCTCTTAGGCAATAAGGGACAGAATACATGAGCTGCCCATGGTCTGGGGTCCGATGTCTCCCCCAGGAGATGTTGGACACTGCGCCTTTGGGCTCACACAAGGTCAGAGACCCGCCGCGTATAATAAAGAGGGACCCAGCAATGGCTGCTGCCTTTCCTCTCGCGACGGGATCGGAGCCATGACCTGACGTGTTGACAAATAGCTCTGTTGTGGGGGGGTTAGCACTCGGCGCCGAGATGTAATTTCCCACCCCTGTCCAGCGGAGCCCTGTCATGCCCCCCCTTCCCTGAGTGACAGGACTCCACAAGCCGCGGCAATGACCCGGACGGCGCCGACCCCCGCCCCCCCCCATGGCCGCCAGCATGGGCCGGGAAGGTTCTCCGCAGGGGTGGCGTGTAAAAGACATTTTCCTCGCTGACCAAAAAATGGGATTGAGTGTTACCGTCAAAATGGGATCCAGGGGGGCGGTGATCTGTGTCTGCATATCTGCCTGTGCAAGTCTGCGGGTGCAAGTCTACACGTGCACGTTTGCCTGTGCACGTTTGCCTGTGCACGTTTGCCTGTGCATGTCTGTTTCTGCATCAATTCACAGACTGTCATGCAGTACATATCATCCGAGATGCTGTACAAAGTGATATATAGTCCATATATACTCAAGAATACAGTTGTCAATAGTCTACGTTGAACTGAGTCAATTTTTATCACTTTGAATTTCATTTTTTCTAATATTCAAATATTCAAACAGTCTCAACCTGTGATATCTACAAGAAAGCCAGAAATATTTAGGATGCACAGATATATTGTCATAATCCTCATGATTTGTCTGTTTTTCCCATGAATGTAGGCTTCCAGTTTTTCATGAAATTTTAACATGCAAACAATAAATATTCTTTGTCTGTAACTTTACTCTCTGGTGTCTGTCTAATACTCCAGCATTACATGGAAATAATATATACATTCTTATAAAGAGAGTATAGATCATATATAACAATATTGTCTATATGATACTGAAGTAATAAAATCCATGCATAGATGCTCACAGGATTATAGTTCAATGTAAAATTACACATTTGTGATACAACTTTGCACTGCATTAGTTTTTTCTATCTATCTCATTTTGTAATTGCATGTTTAAAATGAAAATCAAATTACAGTCAAATGAGTCAATAGCGCTCTTGCAGCATTGCAGCGAAATCTCTGGATTCTGAGTAACTGCATTCAGGTAACACACAGATTCAGTTCCTCTCCGTCCACTGAGCTCATTATTAAATATCCCATTTAGATAAAGTTTTTTGGTGATCCGTCAAAGCTGTTTACATTACAGAATGTTGCCTTTAATTTTATACATCCACCGCAGAAATATCTTACACTATGTAAACACAATTTCTTAAACATCATGAAACAAAACAGGATTGTACAGTATTCATCTTTTTGCCATGAAGTACATATGTAATATTTATAATACATTTACATTCATTTGAGAAGGTAAAGCAGCTGCTGGTCGCCAAAGCCCCCGTAAGGGTTAGGGTTAGGGTTAGGCTTAAACTGACCGAGGCTTAAACTGAGCCGGACATGATCACATCAAGCACATTTTAGTCGGGGGGGAGATGAAGCGGACGACGCGCTGCTCTTTAGAGCACCATGTGTAAAGGATGCTCTGTTTGAATGGAATGGTGGCTGCAGGTGATGAGCCCAGCGGTCGTGGTCCTGCAGGACCCGTGAAAGCGTCCCGGTCCAGTCCGGGCTCCCTGGGGCTGTACGCCCGGCCCGTCGGGCCACCCAGGACAGTATCGCCTTTCGCTGTCAGAGCCCAATGACAGATCGTGACTCGACCTGACAAGGCCTGGGGGAGGAGCCTGTCGCCGCTGTCATCGGACGGTGTCAGAAGAACCCTGGGGCTGCTGACGGGCTCCAATGTCCCTCTGCGGGGCCCGGGGGGGCTAGGGTCTCTCGTCACCTTGGCGATAGGATCACCCAAAAAGTGTGGCATGCATGCGCTCACGGGCCCACATATCTCTCTCTCTCTCTCTCTCTCTCTCTCTCTCTCTCCATCCTTCACACACACACAGACCAGTATTCATATCTTTTTGGGTAATATCCATTAATTTGATGGCCCATGATGACCTTAACCCCGACTCGGCCCTAACCATAACCATAAGCACCAAACAAAATGCAAGTGTTTTGTCATTTTTTGTTTTTTGATTGTAGTCACAGATTTTTATTAAGTTGAATTTCCCCTTGTGAGGATCAAAAAATAGGTCCCCACAATGTCAAAATAACACCTTTTAAATCACATTGTTCCGACATTTGGTCCCCACAATGGATACCTGAAACACACATACACACATGCATGCTGTGTACAGCTGCCATTGTGGGGACTCTCCATCCATAACCACTAGCTCTCAAAATTATGATATAGATGCAGTGGATACAGTGGATTCTGTCACATGCTTCCAAATGAACATGCCACTGAAACACATGCACATGCAGTGATGCTGATCACTCAGTCATGAGCCTAACCCTAAGTCTAACCCCATCACTTATCCCTAACCCTAAGCCTAACCCTAACCCCATCACTTATCCCTAACCCTAAGCCTAACCCTAACCCCATCACTTATCCCTAACCCTAAACCTAATCCTAACCCCATCACTTATCCCTAACCCTAACCCTAACCCCATCACTTATCCCTAACCCTAAACCTAACCCTAACCCCATCACTTATCCCTAAGCCTAACCCTAACCCCCACAATATTTGCCCTATTCTGGACCTCCCCAATTTCTTGTATGTTTTGCATATTGCTGCTGCTATGTCTGCACATTTATACCCAGCGTATGACACTATTTATTTGCATACAGTGGGGACCTGGTTCTAATCAGTACTTTTTAACTTTACTGTTCTCGCATCTATTTTATTCAAATTATTTTTTTACTACCGACTTTCTTACCTTCTGTTGCATGTTTTGTGTGAATGTTTGCGCCAGTACTGGCAAAACAAGTTCCTAGTACAGCTGGTCAAAAAATTGAAATCTCATTCAGATTTTTTAAAAGATTGCTATCTTGCAGTTTCTTTTAGAATCAAGGGAGGAGTTACTCTGAGCTCTGAAAAGGGCTTCCTGGAAACCCCAGCGGTACGTGCAGGGTCTCCTGACATTAGGGTTGCCAACCTTCTCGAATTGTCCGGGACATGCAGAATATTTGGGTGATTTTGATTTGTCCCTTCAGGAGCAGCTCCAGTCCCGTATTCCGATCACAGCCTCGTCGATCAATAATAGACTATTGTAAGCATGGCGAAACTCGTGCAAACGTTGCTATGAGACACGGTTGTTGGTGTGCGTGTGTGAACTGGTCACTATTGGTGAGCGGTGACAGAACCTTGGCATTTCCATTATTGCTGGTCAGCTGCTCTGCGCCACCCGCAAGAAAGTGTCCCTCATTTGGGGTTGAGAAAGTTGGCAGCCCTACCTGACATAGTCACAGGTGAAGGGGTGTCTTCTGCTAGATAAGTGTCCTAAGTTATTGTGCATAGGATTGGTGGGGGTACTGGGCTCTGGCTGATTTTGTATCCCTCCTTTGAACAGTGACTAGCTGGAATTCAGCCCCTCAAGGTACATCACTCATTACTCCTGGAGGTGTTTAGTCTACTAGCTCCTGGTGTGTTTTTTTCACCTGCAAGATTTGGGAGAGGGGATTGGGGGTGCAAGTTATGGGCAAAGTCAGATGATGAGTCATCCTATTTACTCCCCCATGGTGCCCTCACTTTGTGAATTAAAATCTCGCAGTGTCTGTAGCGCCCAGTACCGCAGTGGTTTAGCAGAACAATAAGGTTCAGCAAAAGCGGAGGCATTCCGCCCTCTGCGATGCTATGCAAGGTAATTATTTCCCCGCTGTGTCGGCAAACAGAAAGATTATTCTGCTAATGATGATACCAGCGAGGTTATTTTTATCTAATACGTGTGAAAAATATGCATGTACCACATGGACCATTTTAGTACAAGTTTACACAACATTTCAGGAAAAAACATAGTTCGAGCTAAGGAAGAAATGAAGAGAAAAAATATTATCAGTTTCTAATTAAACTTCTCGGACCGTTCATCCGAGGTCAGAGCAGTGATCCATAATTTGATTTTCTGTTGTGCGCTAATAATCAATTGAGTTAATATTTTCTTTAATTATTTTTTAAATGGTTGTAAATAACTTTCAGGCAAGAGGACGCATTTAGTTTTACTAAACATCCCATTACAGTATGATGATCTTATCGTTCTACTTCATAATTCATTTTCTTTATTTAATTTTTATTTTATTTATTTTTTGTTAAACCCTCAGCATCAGGAACGAGCAAATCTATTGTTCCCGAGAAAATCCAGGGTAGGGTCTTTGATGTAAGATTGAGAGATTTAAAGACAGCCGTAGTTTTTCGCGGCATAATTTAATTCACGCTCAGCTTTTGCCAGCAAAGGTCAAATCTTCTTACAGATTTCATCCGATTTATTTGCTACTGTCTTTCTTTAGCTGTCCAGATGTTCAAAGGCATTTCACCAGCAGGATTGAAAAAAAATGACAAAATCGATAATCTCTCGATCCACCGAGAAAAAATTGACAAAAAACACTTTCTGTTTTTATTAGCCTGCCACCCCTCTTTTCAATTAAATTACGAATATTGACAAACACGTTACTGGGTTATTATAATGAGCATGTTAGGAATAAATGCTTTATCTAATAAAACGGTAAATGTAGTAATTGACTGATGATGAATTATGCTTATTAGTTATATATATGCCTTAGATAAAGTATTTCGTAACATGACTCATACGGTGTCACAGATGACACACACATCGAAGGACGTAGGCCTATTTACGGCTGGGTCATATTGGTTTAGAGAGAGAGAGACCAACTGAACGCAGTACTATAAATACTTTTTCGATTTCGATTCGATTATTCGTTTATTTTGTTTTCATAAACCTTACATTGGTTATTCCATTTCGGAAAATTTCCTGGTGGTGAGCAAGGGTGCATGTTTGGTTTAACATGCAATAACCTTGGGGACATGTCCCTACCATCCACACCCAAATCTATGCCCTTGGTGGTGAGCAGATATCGCTCAAATGTTGTAGTGGAAGAATGACTATTGTTAGTGTTATTTCTACCCCATGGAATACGTCCAAGTGATGTTACTAATGACTAATTACTGCTTATTAAATTATACTCACAATTTGCTGAAATACATGTAACGCTTAACAGGATTTTTAGGGATTAATGATAACATTATATATACAAATTATACTGACATATATTTGTTGACATCTCTGCAGCATAAGGTCTTGGAAGATGGATGGATTGATGGATTGATGGTTGGATGGATCATATTGCTGTTGGCCAACCCGCTGTTTGTTACAATTCAGTGATGCATGGGTCTTGGTTCCGAGGCAGCAGTGAGGTCATGCTATGGTAGAGCTGCATTAGTTTGCAGTCCTTCCATGGAACACAAGAGGGCAGTGTTACCCCAACTTTAGACGGTAACATTGTTTTATGGTTGTCCATGCCATCAGAATCCGTCATCCACATTATTTTACCAGGTCACACAAACAATGCATTTGCAAAAGAATAGCATTTAATGTTTTCGGATGATACTTATTTACTGAATATAACTGGAGGCTGAAAAATGATTTATGCCGGGCAGCAATCCCAAGCTTTTATAAAATATTTATTTGTTTGTTTGTTGTGTGTGTGAGTGTGTGTGTGTGTGTGTGTATGTATTTATGTAGGTATGTATGTATGTATGTATGTATGTATGTGTGAATGAATTCATGTACATTCTGTGGGCTGCTAACTTGCTTCCCCGGTAAATTCCTCTGTGACCTGTTTGACTGGTTGAAATATTCTGGTTGGCTTATGGTTAAAGCATAAGTGAATTTGACCAACAGAGTACAGAACAACTTACACACAATCACATTTTTGAATGATACGTTGTGTCTTGCTAAGTGTCTCAAGGTCTTGATAATAAGGCAGCACACCCCTGACTGCATACCTACATTCTGTATATAAGCCATAGTATGAAATTAAATATGGAACCAGAATTCATGACCACTCAAGTACTCAGCATGCATGTGTACAAATATACATATATGTGCGTGTGTGTGTGTGTGTGTTTGTGTGTTACTCATTAACAGCAAGTGCAAGCTTACAATAAAGTGTTTTTTGACAGCTCAGGCTGAACAGGAAGTCTTTCTCTAGGGACTATAAAATAGGAAAATCTATGGAAACAAGTGATTTAATGGAAACGCAGAGATGGCCAAAGAGCCGTGACCCTATCGTCTTTTTTATATAACTTTTTGCCCCTGCGACAGTATTGCCAATGGCACAATTTTTTTATATAGTCTGTGATTTTTTTCACTAAAACTGCACGGCACTAAATACACCTGAAATAAAGTGTAGGTTTCGGAACCCCGGGCAGCGGGTGGAGAGTGTGGAAGCGGGTCGGGGAAAATAATACAAAGGGGGCTTAGACCTAAAACACAAAGGAGTTACGACTGGAGGCAGCGTTGTGGACGGCAGCTCGCAAGGACGGGTACCAGCCACGCCCAGTGGTGTCATAATAACACACACACACATACACACACACATACACACACACACACACACATACACACACACACACACACACACACAAATACACACACACACATACAGTACACACATATTGAATATGGCATTCATACACTGCCAGAAGGGTACAGCCCTGGTACAGTTTTGATCACACAACATTGGCGTACCCCAATGGCACAAAAATGTTCCTCACAGTCCATTACTGTACTTTAAAAGGTACATTTACCTACAACTAAGGGTACAAATGGCAGACCTTTGAGCGTACAGTCCCAGTGACAAGTAACTGTGTCCTCCATTTTGTCCTGACAGTGTGTGTTTGTGTGTATATATATATATTTATATATATATTCTTTTTGTTATGTGTTCTGGTTCTGAGGAATTGAAATGTGAGTGTGCCCTTGCTCCTGCAGTTCCTCACCATAAGCGTCTGCCAGGCCATGAAAGACAAATTTCACAATGGAGACACAATTTGACTTTTAAATGCTGAAAAATGTTCAGGGAAGCACGTGAATCATAACAAAGTTCGCTGTTATTTTACCCTATTTATATTTCCTCATCTCGGATAGCTTCAAGTGAGGTGCAGCCAAATGGAGACAATAGAGAAATGTTCATCAAAGGCCGCAAATTGTAGGACAGCATCATTTTCTTAAATGCCTTTATAGATGCAGCTATGTTTTCATTTCATGTCTGATTGACTATCCAAGGCTAAAGACAACACAACCTTTACATTCTAGAAGCCCTTCATTTAGGTGATGTACAAGCAAAATAATCGAGTAAGATGCATTTGTGTATGGGTTTGATGGCCCTTTGATCTGACGGCGAGGGTCCTCCCTCAGCCCAAGAGGTGCCTTGGTCTCTGTCTCTGTCCAGCAGCTCATTGCTCTTCATGCTTTTGTCTCTGCTACATCATTTGCGTTAGTTACCCGTTATTGTTTGTTTAATTTATTTTTTCTCTTTGCAGTTGCGTTAATCAGGTCATAAAACACCACAGCTAAGCAGACCACTGTCACACGCGGTGGAAAGTTCTTTCCTGCCATCTTCTTGCGACGTGTAGGAAAGCAAGTAAGGTTCTTGCAGTATAATATATTTCTATGGCATTTAGGTACAAACAAAGCGATACAAACGGCCATTGTTATGTGTAGATGTATAATGGATCACTGGTTAGCTATTTAAGTGGCACAAAATTAATTATCAAAAATACAGATCATTTACTGATGGTCCATAGGGTATCTAAGAAGCTCAAATTTGATTACACTGTGTCATTCAATTAGCTTATTGTTATACCAACTTCCATTAAAACACCTTAAGTTAACTGACCTAAAAACAATGAAGCTTATATACATTTCACAATCAAGACTTACAGTATAAACAAATAACACAGTAATTAATATATTACAGCTTAATTTGATAGGGTCATTGTAATCGAATTTATCTATCTATCATGTGAACTGATGCCTACACAATCAAATATGATAAAAATGCGTTAATATAGATTTCTTTTGACAGCCTGATTCTTTTTCCAGCCAGTTTTAAATAGGTAATTATTTGGTATAAAAGGATCAATACAAATATCAATATTATGGTGAAGTTTATTAATTGTAACAGAGATTTATTCTGTAGGTGACTGAAAGACTGTGAGTCTTAATTGTTTTAAGTCAAGGGTCAGTGGTCAGGTCACGAATACACATGGTTGGTATGAGAGACGTACGAGCGGCATGGTGGTTTGTGAGGGTATGAGAGACGTACGAGCGGCATGGTGGTTTGTGAGGGTATGAGAGACGTACGAGCGGCATGGTGGTATGTGCTTGATTAAAAGCATCACGCTCCATTAAAACTCACAACCTGCTGGACCCACATCCATTCCTGGGCTCAGCATTGCTGGAATGCAAGTTGCAGTTGCAGCTTGAAGAATGCAGTTTATGTTATTCGTGTAACATGGATGGAGTTTGTGGTGGTTTGGGGTGGGGGGGTTAACAGTCACCCTCCCCAGTAGCTCTTTTGGTATTTCCTTTGTGATCAATACTACTACATATCAGCACATAAGGTGAGCAGGATGTGTTTTTTTTGCCCATCCAAATGCAAACATCAAATTCTGCCTACAGTGTGTAATAAAAAGTAAGATAAAAAAAATCAAATAGCATCAAATCCCTCAGAAATGGTTTAATGATTTGCCAAGTCAGGGAATTGTTAAGGTAGAGGAAACTACCCATCCAACCATCCATAAATGGAATTGGTCCAGTACATAGATGTATTACAGATCTAGTCAGCTTTCCTTTTCATAGTTTTATATGTGGTAATCATCCAATTACCTAGTAAGTCTTTTATGTCGGTGGCCTGTGGTCAGAAGGTCACCGGTTCAAATCCCAACAGAGTGATTTCAGCATTAACGCTTTGAGCAAAGGGCCTAAATCTGACCCTGCTTTCCATTTTCCATTGCTTTAGATAAACGGGATTGCTGAGTAATTTTATTAAAGTTAGTACTTAGAACCAAGTTTCAAAGCAAGGAAGGTCCTTGACAAATTAATGTTCAGTATAGAGATAATATCTGTACACAGTGTCGTATCCTGAATCAGCACTTTGAAAATTGCTCAGGAAACCTTGGAGATTAGCTGATTACCTGCAGTATGTAACACAAATGGGTCAGCAGAGGAACTCAGGCTGGGCAAAAAGAGCCAGTAATTTCCTGTCATCTCACCACAATCTCTTTACCTTATAATTATGAATCCAGCTCATGAACAGGTGCTTTTAGTACTTTGGAAATTCTGTTTCTCCTGTATCTCTATTAAATATTGAGAAAATGGTCCCGGACACTGATTGACTGGTTGGTTTTCTTGTTAATATTTTAAATCATTACAATTGTTCAAAGGTCTGCAATATTTACCGTATATATGATGGAAATTTTACTAAAGTTCATTCACATCATATAAACATGATAATAGCAACAAGGATAATAATGATGATACTAATTACAATAATATTAATAATATTTATAAATAATATTAATAAATAATATTTGATTATTATTGTTGTTATATTGATATTGTTATACCTCTGCAGATGTTAGCAGGCCGAAAGCAGTTTATCGTACTGCACTAGAGTGTGTTGAGTTATAAACAAAGCGTGTGACTGGAGAGGACAGTGAGAGTTTCATGTGTCTGACCAGCCGTCGGAAAGAGGGGGCTTGGAGCCAGGGGATGGCGTCCGGGCCAAAGCTGCTAGATCACACAGCTGTGATGAGGGGCGGCAGCCAGAAACGCGCCCCCCACCCTCGCGGGAATTCCCAGCAGCCGCTTCTAGGGTGTCCAGGCGACGGCCAGGGTGTCGTTCAGGATTCCTGAGCACCTTCTGTAACAGGATCGGTTTGGCGGGGGTGAGGCTCTGCGCTCTGGAGCTGCACGGCACGGGGCCAGCTTCAGATTCCCAGAGGGCTGCGCAGCTCAGCTTCAGATTCCCAGAGGGCTGCGCAGCTCAGCTTCAGAGAGCTTCACTGTCCCGCCTACTGCACTGCAGCCTGCTGCTCAAATACCACTAAAAACATCAGGCTACAATGGATTATCAATCCAAACTATCAGTCTATATAATCGTAATAATACAATGTCTATATAATCATATTATTTTTAATATACTTCATATATAATATAACCTGTGTATAACATGACTAATCTTTACAATAGAATTAAGTACCTATATAATATTTAATTTTCGACCTAATATCTGTTATCTTATTACATGTGTACTATTTACATAACTTTACAGTCAAACCTCCCTTCTCCATAACTCCAATATACAGGCACCTCCCTCTATCGGGCTGCAGTCATGCACAAATTAATTTTACACAACCAGCAGCTGTTGTTATGAGCCCCAGTCTAGTAGTAATCTCATTACAAAATTAAATAGAATACTTACATACAAGATGTTACAATTCCCTGAGATCTCCTCAATAGACGTGGTTCAGAGTATGAAGCTGGTTTTTCCTGTATCTTTATTATTTAAGCTGTTCCATGTAGAAAACTCATTGTAATATTTTTCATCATTTAATAAAACAGGATTTATGCATTTCTTGCGATCTGCCCGCTTTTCCACCTCTTTTGGTAGCTACACACCATCAGGGACAAGTTTATCTATCACAGCCAGTTCTCAATGCACTTTCATCCTACGCATCTGACTGATTGGATGGGTGCCACATTTTACAGATTTTTAAGTGTTTAAAAGTCCTGCTGCGTATATCGAAAAGCCTTCAAAGAAATATTAACAGAGCAAAAAATATGCTGAAAGTGAAGTGGAGGAGACAGAATGAGAAGATAAAACTCCTAACTGGTTTACTGATCCGTTGTGCTTTGTTTGATTGATTTGCAATTAATTCTGGTTTGTGGTGCTAAGAGGATTGAGCTTGGCGCCAACCTTCAGACCCCCCGACACCTTATACTCGCAGAGAGAACGCTCGGCGTGGAACGTCAATAATCGGCTGACGGTGCTCTTGGAATTATACACGTTCCCTCTTCTGAAACTCACCCCGCGTGGCTGCAGCTCCGTGCTGGAGCCATTAGACAAAAATATCGGTTGATGGTTGCAGCTTCTACCAGGTGAACAGGAGAGATTTATTGACAATATGTTCAGGATGTTCAGGATGGAAAGCAGGGGTTGCTTTTCCTAATTCCTTTTTCCTCCTTCCTGTCTTTGTTCAGAGTTGATGGACAAGTAGAGTGCACACCTGTGTATTTTGTATGAAGTCTTTAATCTACAGTGAGAATGGGGCCCGCATACGTGCTTTTTTCAGTCAAAGCCTGCATTTCTGGGCAGGAAGAAAAAAACAGCACACGTGTCTTTGTGTAGCATCTTTCATCTTGAGTGACTTGGAACAGCAGAGTGAGGTTCTGGGTACTCAGTGCCCTGCCTGCCGTCTCCTCGAGGGCCCAGCGCATGGATGATAAGCGAGAAAGCCCAGGACATCCAGGAGAGAGGCTGATGGAGGAGATGGGCGTACCGTTTGCCGTAGGGTGCATTCAGCAAGGTTCAACCCGGTTGTTTTGCCTTTTCTGGCCGGGTCTTTAATGTTCATGGGGTTGCTAGAGCAACAGCCGTCTCCATCAGGACCAGCCCTTGGCTGCCCTTACTGACAATGGGAGAGAAGGAAGTGGTTTTAACTAGGGGGAGAGAAACCATTAGTGAGATTCGAAGGAAGATGCAGCGTGGTATGGTATGTCAGTAAGCGTCCAAAGACCATAGGGGGTAGTTGTGAGGGAAAGGACTATATATGAGTCTGGGGACATGTGGAATGGGATTGGTGATCTGGTAAATTCCCAATTGGACTGACATTCTATGGTAGAATTTGGAAAAATTGTAAATAGTGCAAAAGGCTTTTGTTATAACCTGCCGCAGATTATTGACTTAAAATACAAAAATGTGTCTTGCAACAGTTTGTTTTCCTTCAGGTGTCCAATTAGCTAAATGATGTCATGCCATCCAGCTGTTTTCAGCCAGCATTCTACATCCTTTATCTCTAACATGGGACCCCTCACCCCTATGACTCCCAATCTTTATGATAATATGTAAGCTTGTCTTTGGATTTTGGATACCATTTCTATTTCTGGAATAGAGGAACTTGGGCGGGAGAAGGATGCCACAGATGGAAAGAGTGACGTGCGTTTAGTAGAAGGTGTGAATCAGATACTTTTGCCAGGAAGAATTCAGGAAGAATTCTCCTGTGGACAGAAGTTGCTCCATTTTCAGTAGATCGACAGGCTGTTTTTGGAGGTGTTGCTGTAAATGGGTGTAAAGGGCAGGTTAGGCCTTTTGTTCCTGTCAGAAAGAAAGAAAGACAGGAAGCCGTCGTCCTGAGAACTGCGATGCCTATTGACACACGGGGCCTTATCTGCTGCTACTCTGCTGCCAAAGGAGTATTAAAATACACACAATGAAATATTTATGGCGAGATGAGAACTGATCAACTCCTTTGGCAGTAAATGCTTAGCTGCCATTCAGTGCAGCTTTTAAAACACGTAGTGCTTCCTTCCTTGTGATATATATATACACACACATATATACAGTATGATATGCATGTTTTGTAAAAAGAATAATAATACTATTTATTATTGTATATATCAGCTAGACTTGTACTCCAAAGAATCTGCACTATTGCACAGTGTATTTGTCCTCTTCTGTATGCCGGTAGTTTTTGGTATAATTTTAACGCGCATTGTTACTGTCTTTCTCTGGTTCAAATGTCAACTGCAATCATTACAGTGGAAGGAGCAGTCAGGAAAGAGACTCACATAAACAAATGACAAATACCCCCTCTTTCCATTAGAAAATTATTCTTGCAATTTGCTGGAAATTTGTAGCCTGCCAATCCATTTGGTTTTTTTTTTTTCTCTCGACTCGAAAACAACACTAATTATGCAAAAAGGCAAATATTTTAAGCTTTACTGGAACTCTGCATTTGAGCATAAAAAGAAATCCTGCACGATAAAAACCAAGATAAAAGCAGAAATCCATTTTTTTTCCACCTGATGTTGTGTTCCCTCTACAACATACTGATGAAGTGGCCCATTGAGTTGAGATCTCATTAATTACTTGATTTACTCGCAAAAGTAGAAGTTGGAGGTAAAATGAGAGCCTTGCCTAATACCATGATGCACCATCTTAAGGCACGAGATCTTTTTAATGTATTCGCTTGCAGCAGCGGCTGAAAGGTTGCAAGAGGAAGCTGAATGGATCCATTAATTTAATTGAAACGGGCCCCCGACAAGAGATAAAACATCCCCTGCCTACATCTCTTCAGGCCGCGTCGGCTTTATAGTAAACAGCCGACGATCCGGGAAACCGGAGAAATAAATAAATAAGGGTGGGAGAGGCGCTGTGCGAGACTTCAAGGCCGCGGAGCATGACACCGGCCAGGGAGAGAGGAGTCTGAAGAGGCTGCCCTTTTTAATGTGGAGGGCTGTGTGAGCATCCCATCCCAGCTCCATTCATCGCGTCGCTGCCTCGCAATCTCCGCGCCGGTAATTTGGCTTCTGGCTCGCCGGCTACAAAGGCGGGCCCCGCGTTTCATGTCGCCGATCTCCAAAAGGACATTGTGATGTACCTTCCCTGCCTGTTTTTCTACAAAAGAAGTACATTATACATGTAAGTTCCAGAGGTGGACATTTCAGGTCCAGAAAGTAAAAATCCAAACCAGGATTTTGGTTCAACCAACCAGTTGATTATAATGTGATTCTGAATCTTTATAGTCAACAGGTTGGTTGAAACAAAATCCTGGATTGGATTTTTACTTTCTGGACCTGAAATGTCCGCCTCTGGTAAGTTCATAAAAACAAAATGGTCTCGTGGTGATCTGAGCTGCAGACAGACCTCTGTGAGAAGAACAACAAACAAAAGGTGTCGAAGCTCTAATCATATGGACGATGCTAAGAATGCTGGGAATGCTGCCATTTTATAGAAAGGAAGGGAACTGTGGGGAAATGAAGACGACTCTCAATGGAGACTCATGTCAATGGGCACCAAACACACCTATTGGTGGAAACTCAAAACTCCTATCAATGGGGACTCAAAAACAGTGTTCATGTGCATTCGATGACCCTATCAGAGCGGGTCTGAATATGAATATTTCTGTCCGTGATTTCAGTGACCGCGAGGATTTTCTGGCTCACATTAGGCATGCTATAGCAGGACTGACTGTACAGACATTTAAAACACACAAGGTGAATCCGGTCAAGTTCGGTCCTGACCATATACAGTACGACCATCAGACCCCGAATGTGCTGTTTACCAAAAATCTGGGAAGTAATTGCAGGCCTGTGCAAAGAGCAGGAGTATTCTGGGGGGGAGGGGGGGTTGGTG
>JAABNY020000039.1:4428602-4441176 GCA_015164015.2 Brevimyrus niger
GCCCAGGGTGTACCCTGTCCTGTGTCCTGTGGTGGACCGGCACTCTGCCCAGGGTGTACCCTGTCCTGTGTCCTGTGTCCTGTGGTGGACCGGCGCCCTTCCCAGGGTGTACCCTGTCCTGTGTCCTGTGTCCTGTGGTGGACCGGCACTCTGCCCAGGCCGATGATGCTGGAATTGGCTCCAGCTTCCTTGCGACCCAGATGAATAAAGCAGTATAGATGCTGGATGGATGGATGGATGGTGTTATGGGTAAATATCATAAATCAGGTATTAATTTAGGTGACTGGTCTGCTCAATAATTAGCAGATATGAAGCGATAATCTGGGTTAATTACATGTAATGAATTATTCATTAATCTAATAAATTACGTCATAGAAACCGTGTGGTGTATCGAAATAGTGGACGGCCATCTTGTACTGCTTTGTACTACTGTATTTTATATTTATATTCTATTCAACAGGGCAGTAAAGAGTGTCCACTGGTCCATCTATGTGTAATCAAATTCGTTTCTCAGTGTAGAATCTAAACTGATTCATCCAAGTTTGGTGCAATCTGTTTCAACAGTATGTATACCAGAATGACCCACATGTGTGGAGCAGAAACCAGTTTGCTAGTATGCTGTAGAAACTGGTCCATCCATGTGCAGAATAAACATAATTCTTCATAGCAGTTCAGGCAGGTGAAGCAGCAAGGTTTGGATTTCTGTTCATTGATGCTGCATTTTCTGCTGCTCAGTTCCATTAGACAGGCTGCTGAAATAGCCCTTTGTACCTGGGTTTGCTTCATAATACTCTGATTTCAATATAACTAATTACAGTCTAGCCTCCTGTCACCCAGGGGAAAACAAGTTTTTCAATTTTATTTAAAATATAGATTTGACAAGGAGAGGAAGTTGGCAAGGTCACCCATGTGATGTCATCTTAAAGAGCCAACTGTCCTCTTTAAGCGATGACAGGACTTCATTGAGTGGTGTTTATAGTTGGAGAGATGTGAGCAAAAACATAATGTCCTCTAAAGAAGACAAAAAATAATTTCTGGCTCTTGACACAAGGTGAAGCTCAGAAAATCACATCCTGATGTCGACATGCACCATCTTTGCTGGGATTTTCTGATTGGACATTAGCTGTGTTTATAAGTCTTTATGTTTTTTTTCTTACATTAATTAATGTAACACCTTAGTATTCAACTTGACTATTAGCTTTGCTAATAAAGTCAACAGTAAAACAGGCAGTAACAATTTCAGTAAACGTAATGAAGTTTTCATCCATCAGCTTCCACTTTCATTTGCACGTCTTTCCCAAATGAACTGTTTCTTCAGGAAACCTCCTTCGTCCAGATGGTTATTTGAAAAGAAGCTGCAGCAAATCCAATTAATTAAGTGCAAAGTTGGAGCAAAAACCAACCACTGAGAAAAACAATTTTAATTCACTCTCTTGCTCTTTTCACAAAGGCATCGAATTGATCTCATGGGGAAAAAAAGAAAAGCCTTTGTTCTGTTGCATGTTTTGTGTACAAAGAAAATGCTGAGTTTGACTCTTGTGACTTAGAAGCAGTGGAAGAGTCATACAGGAGACTGACGTATTTAATCACTATGATTGGACGAGGAGATGGAATGTGATTAAGGCCAGCTGGCCAATCAGTTAAGACCTTGAACTTGCACCATTCTCCACTTTCCGTAACGCCGATGGTGGCTGTTTTATTTTACGTTGCACTCTTCACGGCAACTTGAGTGATTCTCCTCATAGATAAATATGTCTGGCTGACCCTGGGTTTAAACTCCTCGAATACGTTAAGTGCTGAATTTTCCGGATGCCGGTTCATCGGACGCAGAGTATATCAGTTAAAACGTCACTCCGCTGTAATGGAGGGCGACAAGCCTGGTACATTCACGGCACCCCCTCCCCCCCCCGGGTGCCCACTGGCTGTGACGTTGGGGCAGGGGGGTGGTACTTCAGCGGAGGCAGAGGGTTGGGTCACGTGCCATTGTTTCAAAGCCACGCCAGGCCTCCCCCTTATTAGCTTTAAACAAACGAGGAATTACTCTCATTGATTAAAGCGCCGATTGAATTAGCCACTGGAGGGCGCCGCGTCCCGCCAAGGTCAAGTCTCCAGCACCATTGTTTAACGCCGCCTGACAGGTTCAATCTGCCATGCCCCGGAGGAGGGCTACCCGCGTCGCCCCGGCACACAAAGGCCACCCCGTCGGCAGAAACCCTGATCGAAGTGGCATGGTTTGTCAAGCCGTGACCTGGAGCTGGCCACCCAGCCTGAGGTCGCGTCGGCAGACAAAGTCCCCACAGCGGGAGGAGCGGCTGCCTCGGACAATAATTACAAGTGTCCCACGGGCAAGGCCATTGTTACTTTTAAAACTCCCCCAGAATCCATCTTGCCGACACGACCTAGTAGATGGGGGGGGGGGGCTTTTCCTTTCATCTCTGGCAAAAGCCACCTAGGGGATCAGGCTGAAGAAGCTTGATTGGGAATATTGACGGCGCCCTTGTAGGTAGGCTGTCAAGTGCGGGTTTGGGTCCTTGGGCGACCTGCGTGCCTTTCGTCCATTCCGCTAATTTGTATAGCCTAGGGTGGGGCACTGATGAGGGCCGACGGCCAAATGAATCCTGTCAAAATGGGACTCCGTCATTTTTCCGCGCCCGCTGCCCAATTGCCCACATTGCCCTTCCTTGGATGGACTTCAAAGGAGTGTCAAGAAAAAACTGGATGGTTATGCGATCTGCTAAATGTAGGTGTAACTGTTTCCCTGCTGTGGGGTTTATCCGTGTTAAGAGGAGATGACAAAGAAAAAAATGTAAGAACACAGCTGATGTCATCCTCAATAATTACCATGAATTTAACGATTTATTTAGAGTCGGCACAGCACAGGTCTGCCAGAAAGACGTGGCAGAAGAATTCCGACCCTCACTACAGTGTTCTGCTTAGCAAATTACAAAATTGTGCTTGGCACATTTTCAGATTGATATTTTATTCAGAATATCATTGTAAAACTTGAAAACTGACATGTACGTTGCATGCGATGTCAGTAACACCCAAAACTGAAATAAGCCAGCAATGCACATATTGACGTCGATCTGACCTATCAGCTTAGATCCTAGCTGAATGATTCTGTCGTCCCTGTGATGAAATCTGCAGGCTAGACCTGCTTCAAAAACAAGGGCTTGTAAGACAACTTTGATTTTGATGAATCACATTTTTTGGGATGGTTGAGACATGTAGACGTTGGGATAGCTTGAGTTTAAGAATGATTTCCTGTGTTTCTGAAATACCCTACATACTTCTATAGGATACAGGGTCATCACCATAGGGGTGGAGCTCCGTAGCGTTTAAAGAGCCATTGTTCTTACAGTTTCCTGCCAGTACACTGTGCCAGGCTCCATTTTTTGAAGGCTGGTCCAACTTAGACGCTGCCTGGGTTCTGCAGTATGCCTTCCAGATTTTTATGAATTGGTAGATCCACAGAAGTACATGGAAGCTTTTTCGTACCTTTCTTCAGATCTGTAAGTTTTTAATAATTTTACACCTGATGTCGTTTGGAAGGTCATGCAGCCGTCGCTGACAATTTGCTGCCATAATAATTTCACCAATTCAGCTTTTAAAACATGCTGAAATCCCATCAAGCACTATTATTGCATGGAATTACACAGCCCATTAAAGTGATAATCTCACTTTATGAAATGTGAATATCCATTCATCCATCCATACAGCTGTTAAGTGTTCATCCAGCATAGGGTTAGGGTTATGGTTGGGGACCCTAACCTCTACTCAGCCTTAACCTTGACCACAAACAGCCAAACAAAATATAACCCTTTTGACATATTTTGATTGCAGTAAGGTGGCACAGTAATGCAGTCAATATCACTGTTTCTTCACACCTCTGGAACTAGGATTCGAATCTCCTCCATGAATCCATGTGTGATCTCCCATGATGCCTCTGGGTACCCTGGTTTCCCCCTATGGTCCACCAACATGGCAAGGCTGATTGGGGTTCCCTAACTGCCCTATGTGTGGAGCATGGCGTGTGAGGTTGCCCTGCGAGGGCTTGGTGCGCCATCCTGGGTTGTTCCCTGCCTCGCGCCTGTAGCCTCTGGGATTGGCTCCACACCTCCTGTGACCCTGAATAGGATAAGCGGTTACATTGAAAAAATAGTCCCCACAAGGTCAGTATAACAGGTGTTTTATATTTATCAAATTGTGGAGCCACTTGGTCCCCATAATGTAATATACACGTAACCCCCCCCCACACACACACACACACACACACACACTGGCATAATATGAGTAATGGTGTTGTGTACTTTATGTTCGTTCAATTTTGCACAGTACTCATATCACTTTTAAGCCCTGAGTAAGACCCCAAACGCCCCTTCACCAGAACCGCTGGACACTGGACCCTCATGGAGAGCAGGATGTGGTATGTAAAGACTGCCCACTCTCTCCACTGGGATACAGTGCCACTCACTATTCCGTTCTCTTTCTCTTTCCCTAAGTATAATAAGCACGAGTAACAATGGATATTAAATAGTCCTGTTTTGGCTGTGGTTTATCTTTGCTATGTCTACAGTATGTGGATGTGCAAAGAAATAAAAAAAGCTGTAATTAAGAGTCTTAATTATGTAGTCACATGACTTCCTGTCTGGCCTGGTAGATATGTTATCCACGGTTATTTTCAGCTCACTGATGAACAGGGACATTCCAGCTGGTTTGCAATATGGAACGTGGCTTGTTTATAATTTATTTTTAAAAGAATGACAACAACTGGAGATTAATAATCTGAGCAAAGTCTTAGGGTCAGGTACGTAAAGAGAGGGCATGTGAGTGAACATTAATCTGTGTTTTTTCATATGGTTCTATTAATAAAATATATGTACATTGCTCACACACATACATAGAATAAGACAAGATTTCATTGGCCCACAATCCTGAGAAAAAGAGTAAACAAACACATTGATAGTGTGACACTGTTTGTTTACCTAATGATCTTGACATAAAGGAAATGTCTGTTAGCAACATTATCGCAAACTGGGCAACACATACTGGGGGACTGGAGAGATGGGAAAATGGTGCGGAGTATGGATCCTTCAGAGAGGACGTGCCAGACTTTAAGAAGAGCCCCAAACGGCCCGGAAGTCCTGACTGCAGCTGAGCGAGGAGGACGAGGCCATGTGAAAGGAAGCCACCGTTCCTGGATTTGGACCTTATCTGAATGCCAACAGTCTCCTAAAACAAGAAAAAAACAGAATGTCAGCTCCTTCTGCCAACCTCAGATGGGGAACTGGACTTCCTCTGTTTGTACCTATTTCAGCAAGCTGGATGACAATGCCGAATGGGTTCGGAGAATGGTGACTGAATCCACAAAGCCATGAGCTCAAACCAGATGCGTAGGGAAAATAATGATTAAAATCAGCACCGGAGACACAGCGAACCTGTTATGGACAAGTGGTTGGAAAATGGATGGATCACTACAGCAGATCTGAGAGAGTCCCATCACCCATCACCCATCCAGTCAAAATTACATCAACGAACGTGACTGAGTTACTTGTCATCTAAATTAATCATGCTCTATATTATTATTATTTTTCAGGGGAGTATTAGGTAGTATATGTAGGTATTAAATGCTGCTGTTGACAATGTGATCACATGTAATACTCATGATAAGTTCTACTACAAATAAACATTGGCCCACAGGTTTAACCAAACTTCTCCAGTGTGAAGAAGAGGTCAGCTGACACACGCACAAAAGATTGCATGAATTTTCATTTTCCTCTCGGCTGACCTTGGTCGAGCTGATGGAGAGCGTGATATCGGCGGGATCACGGCGCTGCTGTCTTTCAGAACGGGCCGGCACTCCTTCCCGCCGCGGCGAGCTCAATCGCAGCCAGAGATCCACCTGCCAGAAGGACTGCCAGCCTTTAATTGGAATCTTTTGATAGATTTCAGAGCCAGGTCAGATGTCATCTGCTGCCTAAGCAGAGGTCACCGGGGGGGGGGCTCCTGGAAGGACCCCCCCTTGGCCTTTGTGGTTTCTGTAAATTAGCTCCCGGGAAGTTGATTTTCTGGAAGACGGCGAGCCTCCTGTCAGGAGTCACTGCGAGAGGGCTCTCTAAGAGAAAGTGCTTTATCAAAGGCGTTTTTATTTTATTAAGAATTGGTCTGGATCGATGGGGAAAATAACTCATCTTACTGTGGGAGACCCATGGGTGGAAAGGTTAAAAAAAGACATCTTAACTAATGTTATCTTACCTGAAAGGGGGCCACTGAACCCGATGCTTTCGCTTTTGTTACTGTGTGTGTGTGTGTGTGTGTGTTTTTAACCGGACAGCGTGAACTACTTTACATTTTAATAAGCTGTCAGTAGGGTCTCCCTAGAGTAGCGGAGGACCACCAACGTAGCTTCTGTAGATCATCCTTTGGGGCTGTAAAATGCAGGACAGAGCAGGAGACCTACTCCTGTGTGGGTTAGGCAGGCCAGAAGGTCTCATTTGTAGTATGTTTTAATAGGCTTTCATTGGCTTGTTATGACTGTCATGCAAGCAGTAATAATAGTGCTGAATAAATCGTGAAAACCAACCTGTAGTAAGAGCATCCAGCAGGAGGGACATTGGGATGTTAACTATATATAAATGACAGCTTTAAAGTAGTTAATTAACCAGCTGGATTACATAAAAAAATTGTACAACAAAATATGTTGAATTACTCATGTAAGGTCCTCTTTAGGTTATTTAGAATTATATTTTATTTGGAAAATCGTTATTTTATATCTAAGTGTTCGATGTGTCACTGACATTCTGGATGAAGAGATATTTCCTTTTTGCTTATCCATGAGATTAAATATAAATATCTTTCTACTCTTTTTAGTACTGGGCCTTATTTTCAAGAATTAATTTTCTAGTAATATTAGTAAAGTAATGTCTAGTGATATCAAAGTAAGATTTTAGTGCATATCTAAAGAAAAGTTAAAATGATTTATTAAATGATTGATTTATTTCATTCCCTTACAAAACACAGTGCCCTATGTCGTTTAATCTCACTGGGTGCTGAGATCAGGACCTCTGTACTAGTCTGATAGATAAAAGAGCATCTGTCACATGGGACCAGGAAGTAAAGAGGCAAACAATCAAACAATGTTTATATGGTGTCAGACGCGTGTCCCTCTGCAGCAGACAATGGGATTAAGGGCTCCCTCACGGCTCATATGCAGATGCTGGCCTCGTCGCATCAGAATGGGGAGACATGTCACCACCAGCCCCCTGGCCCTTTCCTAAAGGGGGGCATTGTTAGAGGACAGAGAAGGAGCAGCTCTGCCCCCCCCCCCCCTCAAGAAAGCTGGATCAGGGGGCGTCTGTTTTCCTAAGAGGCGGAGATCAAGGAACTAAGTCCATCTCTGACCCCTGTAAAGCTGAACAGATGGACATGTTTTAATCACATTTCATGAGTTTTATGGGGGCGAGTGCCTGGGGGGCCGGGAGGGGCGGCAGTGCCTTCATACATCAGTCCACCAACACATCTCGCCACATGTCACTCTTGATCTGGAAATGGGTGGACATTGGTTTCATTTGTATTTGGAATTCAGCTAAGCTGCTCTTGCAATTGGATTGGTCATGGGGGGGGGGGGGGCACCCCTGTGGACGTCTATTACTGCTCTGATTACTGGTATTGGAACAGGTGTGAGTGAGGGGGTGTTCCATTACTGTACCCAGTGTCACAATGTGAGAATTCCAAAGTGCCATAGAGACCGTTTCATTGAAAGTTCCAGAATGTTTCACACACAATGTTCCTTGACACCTTTTCAAACATGCACACCAGCCCCCAATGATCAAATCATTCCACTTTTGTCACATGGGCTGCCTTGCACCCAGTGCATCGCGGATGAAATTAATAGTTTAACTTTTGTTTTGTTTTAATTAGATCCTGCAAATAGTTATCAGCTGTGACACTTGGGTCAGCCATCAATCTATCACTGACACACCCCATTTTGGCTTAGTGGAGCTGACATTATAAAATCTACAAAATTTTACAAGTGAGCTTGGGACATTTTGCCCCACTTCTCATAAGAATATCCACATACCTAAGATATTAGATGTTAAATTTCAAGTAATAGACAGAAAATCCATCCAGGTTGTACCCCTGTCTTGTGCCCTTTACTCCCTTCAATAGGGCCCCGGCTCCCTCTGATCCTGACAAACATTAAGTAATCAGTATGCTTGTGTATATATTTTCAAAACCATCCTTGTAAACGCAAAGCACTGACCATGAACGTCACACATCTGAATCTCTACAGTCACATGACTATGCCTGGTCATGTGACTTCACATTGCTGAGGGGTCCAGCACTGCGTTAGGTTCCATCTTGTATTCATGGCACAGATGGACTATTGTGACTTCGACTGGAGCACATCTTACATTGCTGTTGTCAACCCAGGACGCTCAACCAGAGCCTTGATAAATGGGGGGGACACCAACCAGTCGAGGTGGGGCCATTGTCCTTTGATGATGCAGAAAATAAAATGATTGCTATTGCGCTCTATCGACTCAACTCGTCGGAAGTCTGTTGCTTCCTCTTAAAGGTTAATTGGACTTGAACCCAGAAAATCGAGAGGTTAAGCAGGGTTTCCACAGCAGACGGCTGCTTTATCCATCCCGCCTCCCCCCACCCCGAACCCCAAATGGCCGCTAATCAGATTTGTCTCGGGCTTTGTGACTGTGCTGCTTTTAGCTTGTACCGCTTGTATCTCTTGTGTTTCTGCCCCATTGATTTTAAAACAGCATTAGCTGCTCGCAGCGACCAATAATATTTACCTGACAGGTTCCAAACATTTATCTCCAGCTCCCATTTGAGCCACTTAGCCATTAGTGTGTTTTGGCTGTTCAGAGGGATTATGTGGCTAAAAGATTTTCGGACGCACACTCACACTAAATATAACAGTCTCAATAAACAACTGTCTAGCTGTGAGTAATAACACGTTCTTTGAGCGAGAACGGCACTGCCTTGTCCTTCAGAACCATGATGCAAGTTTCTACGGTGGTGATTAAGGGAAAGCCCTGAGTCCTTCATAAAAGATTCTGTGAGTTTTTGAGTTTTAAGGAACACACTTGGCTTTTGTGAGCTCACAGATGCTCAGCATCACTCCCCTTGAATAGAGAATGACATTCCACAGCCTTCCAAACGATCCCATTTCTTCAGTCCTCGATTTCTCAGAAAGGCCCGTTTTGCTCACATTGCATTTTGGGAGCCGTAATTTAAACCTTCTGATCATTTCTGGCAAAAATGAAATAGGCATTTCAGTACCTTTATGCATGGCTGTTGCAATATATTATTGATAAAAATTGTTCTTATCTCGTTTTTTGATTCAGTCGAACACTTCTGTTGTCGGAATCATTCATTCACTCATTTCCTGTAACCAGTTGTCCCATTCAGGGTTGTGGGGGGTCGAGAGCCAATGGGAGCAACCCAAGATGGAGCATCAACCCATCGCAGTTGGCCGGATTGTTTCTTCTAAAGTGATAGATTCATTGGTTAAATGGTTGGATGATTAGAGAGTGGAGAACAAAAGAACGAGCGGATGACAGATGACTGATCCAACAGCGCGAGCAGCATCTCCATGATGATGTCATTTTCCTTCTCTGTGCCCCCCATGTCCACGCCAGGTTTGCGCTGAGCTCTGGCAGCTGACGGTGACACTTCCATCAGCCATTAGCAACACCGCCCGCCATCTGTCACCGCGACACCGGTCTCTGTGCGACACAGAGAGTTTACTTTGCGTCGGAGGGGATATCCTCACAGGAGAGGCACCCAGGCCTCTTCCAGTCATTATGCTTCTGTGGTAGAGACACTGAAGGTAATCATCTTCTCACTCTGTCACCTGAGCCAGCCGTGCAGCCGAAGTCTAAGCCATTCAGCTGCCAACAAAAATGTATGTGACACTGACGGGTATATGGACTCATTATTCTTATTGAAATTAAACAGTCCAAGGAGGAATTCAAGCACATGAAAGGCTTTGAAGACGTTAATGTGGCAAAGCGGAGAAAAAAAAGTTAATAACCTCACTTCTTTTAAACTCTGTTCCTTCACATCCAGACTGTAGTGCCTGCGTGTACACGCTTTTAAAAACCCAAAGCGCAGCACACGGAGAAACAAGGCTGCAGCAAACAGGTATCCGGAAAGAGTGCGCTAATTATCCTTCTGTCACACAGGAGCGAGTCGGCGCGACCGGTCAAGCGCGTCGCCCGAAAACAGCTAAGCTGCCCGCTTTCAGATGATTTCGTCATACGAGCCCGGAGACTCAAAGGATGTCGTGTCATATCGAGCCGCCAAGGTTCACGTCACCAGAGCTGGGGGGTCAGAATAACATCGCTTCGTAATTCAACCTGTGCTGCGCGGGGCTTCTGTCGTTATCCCCCCCCCCCCGTCATCGCGCTTGCAGGTGTTTATTTCTCATTAGCCAGCCCGAGTTCATGTACAGTGCAGAGGATTTATTTGTAACCCCCCAGGAATGGTGCTCTGTGTCATCTCTGCTCCGCTTAAGCGGCATGTACTATTTCTGATCTGGCTTCACCTACGTCCCAGCTTCATGCCCCCCGAGCCGCCGGACCCGGCGTGAAGCTGCCACGAGCCCTGTTCGCCCCCCGTCGAGTGCCTTTGTCAGTCTAAATGCCCGTGTCAATACTCATAATTCAAACGCAACGTGGCTGAAGCAGTTCCGAGGAAATCACGTTTTTCTTCAACTTCCCTGCAGTCAAATCAACTGCAGTCGAATTTGTGTTTTTACAAATGCAGAATGTCGCTCCTGTATCTTAAAATGTACATGTGTATAATTTCCGACACTGATCGGTATAACTTGCGTCTGTAATATGATAAACTGTTGTCATAATTTGTCAACCAATGGCATGATTTATATCACAGGTTTTTATAAGGTAGTAGCTGCCGTGTTTGCTGCTGGATGGAGGCGCCCGGTTCCACCTTTCACAGGCTGCACATTGACCTGCTGCCCACACGTGCGATGAATCCCTAAACACCTTATATAGTTCGTTTATTCAATTAGGCACCTCCGCAGTCACCTAATCTGTTGTTTTTGGTGTAGATCGGGAACAGACTGATTTCATGGTTACATGCGTAAACGCATTGGTTAATTTCACCGGAAAATTTGTAAAAATAAGTTAAAAGACTTTTAATTACAAGATGCTTCGACTGGAAAAGCAAACTAAAAATTACTTTACTTGACTGCATTTAATTTTCTATTATGCTTAATAAGTATGAAGATTTAATTTAATAAGTACAGAATTGACAGAATGAAGCAAAATAGACTGAATTCAAGCAAAAGAAACAACATCGTAATTGTGATTGTCCACTATTTTGTTTGTTCTGTTTTGTAATATGGGAACATCTACAAACTCAAGCAGAGCAGTGAAGGGAGCTATATGTTTGTAACTGTACACGTGTGACTGGGTTGTTGTTACTAACCATGACTAACCATGATTAACCATGACAACCCCTCCCCCTATAACCATCACATCCATCTCTTTTTCAAGGGGAGACCGAGGGGGGGGGATCGCTCTTTCTTTTCTCCTCCCTTGACCATCTTGTGTCTATCCATTCAAATTGAAGGTCTGTCTGCAATGCTATCCTAACATGGGCTTTAATACTGAAGATGTGAACACCCTACACTGTTAGAGGGGGGGAATCCCCATATTTCTGCCCCCTCCCCCTAATTCTGGCCCTCTAGATGGTGAGACGTCTAGGGGAGAGCTGGTCACGTGACCCCCCAGGGTCAGATCGTTCTGTCGCTGACCCGACTCGTGAACCCATTTTGAAAAGAAGTGGAGCGTAGATTAAAGAGATTCCCTAGTTAGGCGAAATCAATTTGCGTGTACAACGGATCTAATCGTGCAGTTAGACAACATGACCACTAGATGACACCACGAGATAGGACGCTTTTTATTGATTAAAGCATTGTTTTCTGTCAGTAAATGAGCAACGTGCTTTTGGCTGCTTACCTCAGCATTAAAACTAAAAAAAAATGTTACCAATCAGCAAAACCATGACAAAAATGCAAAATGCATTTTTTATGCTTAAATGCAATGTGACTGAAGAATGGAAAGTACATTAATTTATGTGTATAAAAATAAGGATTTTTTTCATAGATATTACGCTGCCCTTTGGAATTATTACTCGAGTTATTATATTCACATATTTTCCAGCAGTATCAGTCATCGAAGAATAGAATTATGCGAGATCGCAGAGCCGGTTCTGGTAGTTTTTACCCCGCGTCTTCTTTTAGATTGCAGGTAACAGATTAGAGCGCACATGCACTCACTGTATTATTGGTGCACTTAACTGGAGTGTTGGGAAGCATGTAATTACCTTGTAGGCTTACGCCCTGAAGTAGACATCGAAAGTGCTGCTGCGTATTCATGAGAAACAGGAAGCAGGAGGCAGATTCGGCCAGCAAGCCCTCTGCTCTGTATCCATTCCCAGCCTTTGTGTCCTGTTGCCATGGGAAATAATTAAATAGAATTTCTGTCGTTGTCCAGCAGAAAATCTATAGTCTTTTGATTTTGCATAT
>JAABNY020000039.1:4445721-4458362 GCA_015164015.2 Brevimyrus niger
CCCACGACCCCGGTTGGCATTAAGCGGTTACGATGATGGATGGATGGATGGATGGATGGATGGATGGATATTTTTTTTGTCACATGGCTTATGTGTGGCTGTTGCAGTGGTGCGTGTTATACACACTAGATTAGAGGCGGATACTACCTCCTGTAGGTTTTTGTTATACAGCCATAATGCAGATAGTTAGATTAAATTTTTTTGTTTTCAATCAAATGGCTAGGTTAAAGTATAAAACATAGTGATAGGGTTGTTTTGTTCTGTTCTGTTCTTCTGAGATAAAGAACCGTAAGAATCCATTTAGATATTTTTGTCATTATTCACCATTTTTGATGGCTTTCCCATGGCAAATCAACACCTAGACGTAACAGTGGTTTTTAGTATTTATTTTACTTCATGGACTAAATAATAGGCGATTTTTTGATATATCAAAACAAAAGTATTTCAGATATATTTTATGCAAACAGGAAGCAGCACTGAATGAGCTGTTGCACAAATCAGAATGAATCTTTTAGGTGAACTGAATCAAACAAACTGTGTCCCAACAAAGGAGTCTTTTTGGCCGTCACTCGTGTTAAAAACCGTTGGGTCTCAAAAAAGTAGAAAAGTCAACTTTGTCTCTCCTGAAAACTGTCGTTAAAAATGCAAACTTCATGGGGCCTGTAGCTTTCGGGGCTGCGGGCGGCTGCCTTATGGTAAGATGTCCTTGGAAAGTGTACATCTCTCACAGGATAATCTCATGCTCTGAGTAAGAAAATATTTGACATTTTCGATGAACCTGTTTCATTTAGCTTTTAACAAGAATAATTAATATTTCAATGCTTAATAAGTGTCAATAAAATGATCTTGCATCTGGTCACAGGAGGTGACTGAATCCAATCACAGAGAACGTTTTCGGTTTGACCAAGTGGACGGTGTCTTCAAATACACACAAAGGTGTATATTTTTCATCTTAGAGCTGTTGAAGAATAACCGTTTTCAACCCATATCTAAGGGGGAAAATAATAATCATAGCAATATATAGCAAGGTTTGATATTTTGTATGGAAACATGGTTGCTGTATAGAGTAGCAGGCAAGCCCATGTGAACCGTTTGCTGCCGTAGAAAAGCATCCTAACGGGCCACCTTTGATCCATCCAGTACTTCAGTTTGGTGCTGGCGTTCTTCCTGTAGAAACTGTAAATGTTTTTACTGGGTTAGGTGCTTCAATTTGCCACTGTGAGCTGCATTGTGAGGAAAACATAGCTTCGTTTGTGAAAGGGGGGAAGTTTTGAGTTACACATTTAGAAAAACAGCAGCTTTCAGGCCTAGTTAGACCTGTGATTACCTCACTGCACAAGCGAACTGCCATTGTGATGAAAATGCAACAAATCTCTGCAGTCTGCCCTTTTGTCTTTTTTTATTGTTAAAAACCTGCCCTGACATTTTAGCCTCGCAGTGCTGAAGAGAGGCTGCTTGGTAATGCATGTGGAGATGCCTTTTCTTGTCAGTTGTCCTGAGTGTCACATCAAGCAGAAGATGGGGCAGGGAAAGAGCGACCTGTCCTTACTGGATTCTGTGTTTACCATATTCCTAAAAAAAAAAAAAAAGCCAGTGGCAGGACTCAGGCTGTTATCAGTGCAAAAAGTCTAGCCGAGATTGCAGAGTCAAGTTTCCCCTTCCAGCCAATGTTGGTTTTGTCTATTGTCCGGCTTGACAATGGTTTTGCATACCCACCAGCTTGGGTTTCTGTCTTCTTTCTTTGCCCTGTATCACCCTCTACGTAAGCGGCGGCCATTTTAAGCCCATAAGAAGCACTCAAAAAAGACACTGCAAGCGAGAGGCCGCCGGGATGCCAAGTTCAGGGCTGAGTTTTCAGCTGTCTGCAACGAGAGATGTCATTATGAAGATGTCCGGAGGTCTCTCTGGCTTGAGAGGAGGGGAAACAATTAACCAGTGTCTGCTGAAAGGCACTGCCCCTGACCAGTGTTGACTTAAATGAATGCGCACTTGTCTTTCTGAACTGAAAACAGGCAACCCTTCAGGAAGTGCTGTTGCTTCAGATTTCACCAAAAACACTGAGATGCACGTGAATTGGGATGCAGAGTAAACAGTAAAAAAAGAAAAGGTGACTGTGTATTACACACTCATGTTAAAGAAAAGGTGACTGTGTATTACACACTCATGTTAAAGAAAAGATGACTGTGTATTACACACTCATGTTAAAGAAAAGATGACTGTGTATTACACACTCATGTTAAAGAAAAGGTGACTGTGTATTACACACTCATGTTAAAGAAAAGGTGACTGTGTATACTTTAACATGAGTGTGTACTCATGTTATAGTTGTTAAAACTCTAATTGTATAAGACATTTTATGTTTGATGTGCCTGGGCTCTCTGGGTTATATATAAAGACATATATTATATTGTATTGTATTGTATTGTATATATGTGTGTTTTTGGGTTCGATTCCCACCCTTGCCCCGCACTTGAGGCGCTTGCATTTTGCCGCTTCCTGCGGTCACTCTGCTGGCTCTGTTCAGGCCCGGGTCCCATAGTGTGTGAGTGTGTCTCAGAAAGTATGATTGGACTTGATTTCTATCCAGGGTAACCAATGCTTTGTTCCTTATATTATGTGACATCGGCTTCCCATGACCATGTATTGAGTATATGCAGCTACGGATGATCAATGAAGGGATCCTATCCACATAATTCAGTACACTGATGTGTTTTCCATTTATTCATGATAAATATGGATGGTAAGATTAATGGATTCCCATTGGTACACTGGCATAAAAGCCCAAGATACAACCAGCCTGATTAAAAAAATTGTGCACTGGATACAATTTGAGATGAACTCATGATAAATCATTTCTACCAGGTTGCCCGCTGTCATGCATTTGGCGTTCCGACTCACGCAAGAAATCTTACAGGAAATATATATTATTCTTTTGTAAACCTAAAATTAGCTACATCAAACATGTGCAAACGTTACAGACTATTTACAAGGTAATCAGACTGTTACATACATGAAAATGTGTGTGTACTTGTCTCCAATTGATCACCTCATGCTAGCCAGCTGACCAAACTTGGCAACCCTGTTTCTAACATACAGTACATCTCGTTTACACAAAAAAACTTTTCTACTCGATCTAAAATGCAACATGTTCCATGGGCTTAAAGATTCGAGAAGCACCCTGGGAGTCTGAGATGCCCTAGTTAAGAGTTGCTCAGTGTGACAAATGTGCGGATTGAGTTAAACACGGATAACTTGCCATTATATGACAGTTGATGTCATCAATCAACATAACAAAGACGGCGGACACTTTCATGAGTGTTTTGCTGATATATATCTAAGTCTGAGATCCATCTCAGGCTGCTTCACACTTCACGCGGGCCTTTGCGATATGTCTATAGGGGGCCCGGTGACTGAGACATTAACAGGTTTAACTGTCTTTAACCTTGCTAGTAAATATCTACCAATGAGCGTGCGTGTTGGATGGGGGGGGGGGGGGACTAGATCATTTTCATGACTAATTTTTGGTGAGTCAGTAGTAATCACTGAGATGGTGGTGTACATTTTCACATGTTTACTTGTGGTGTTTAAATGTGGGACCTATTCTCCCATCCACCTAAACAGTGAGTGTGTATCTTTCCTCTCACCTATTCCATGGCTATGTTCTGGCCTGTGTTCACGTCCCAGAGGTCCTGGCAGGTCTCATCTGCAGATTCTTCCTAGTTTGAAGTCAATATATATCTGTCTGCAACAATGACCACATCAACTGCTGCCAATGATTTAGGGCAAAAGCTGGCCCTTTTAAGCAGGAGTCTTAATTATATCAATGAAATTACAGTTTGACACAATTATTTTCCATTTTTGGGAGAGTGCTTTGGTAGAGTGTTAGCAGCACACATTGTTGATATCCGCTTATCTGTCATCCGTATGGCCCACGTCCACCGGGGTCCAGCACAGAGACGTCGCGTTTTCCCGGCAGCCCCCTCACTCTCTCCCAGTCTTTGATCAGTTGTGTTGAGAGAAAAGAACAAAGGAACAGATGAGGAGGGAACCCTTGATGAAAATGTCAGGAAGAAACAAAGCGAGTGAAGCCGTCAGACTCTAACACCCAGCCATGCTGTAAGACTGCCTCTCTGTGCAACAATATCTGTTTATGAGCTTACGATTTCATCCAGCGAAATACAGATAGAGTTATTTTCAACTATGCGTACAAAAAGAAACAGTTCTAAAATTTCTTCTGTTTGTGCACATCGATTCTAAATTTGTTTGAATTGTTGCTCCTTTATCAGACTCACAACACTACCTGATTAAGGTAATTAACTGGAAGTCTCAATCATCTTGACAATTAAAGACTCAGGAAGTGATGTCAGGCCATAGAAAATCCGAAGAAAGCCCAGTACCAGGAATTCTGAAAAACAGCCACAGGAAATTGAAGTTTTTCTGCAGTTTGGTGTCTGAGTATTTTCAGTAATGAATTTAAATACATGAGTATTAAATACTAAGAATAAGCATGCTATTTTAAAAAAGATTTTTAAATTAGTAATTACATATAATAGGTATATAAGTAATTTTACTTATACAGTGGTACCTCAGTGATCGAACTCACTAGAACTCGAACAAACCAGTTTGACAGCAACCAGAAACCGCTGATCACATGGGGAGGGAGCGGACGATTGGGGCAGGACTGGGGTGATGTTGGGATAAGGACGATTGGGGCAGGACTGGGGTAATGTAGGGATAAGGACGATTGGGGCAGGACTGGGGTAATGTAGGGATAAGATCTTTATTGTTTTGGAAGCTATTAAAGAAAAAAATCTCTTCTTGTTTTATCCTGTTAATTTTGTGTTTAAATGTGAAAAAAACAACATAATTTTGGGGGCTGGGAACCAATTAATTGGTTTTCCATTATTTATTATGGGAAAAATTTGATCAGAACTCATTTTAGGATATGATCTGGAGTCCGGAACGGATTAAGTTTGGGAACCGAAGTACCACTGTATTCATTTACAGTGATGCATCGACCAGAATAACACCGTGATACTTTTGACGTCAAAGCCAGTTCTTTCCTTATTCTCGTTTAAAAATTCTGGAAATGCTGTGTCTGACACCAGAACTGAGGGTCCAGGAAACAGACACGTTTAAATGTGCTAGAAAGAGCTGGATTGATGGTGCCCTGGAGGTGGGCAGCTTGACCATCAGCTGCTCCCTTCGTACCCTGATATGCTGCATGCCTGAGGTTCTCCTTGGGGAGGAAAAACTTCCAGCAGAGAAGATCCTGGGTCACTGGGTGACAAGACAGCCACTCTGCTTGAAATTCATGCCCTTCTTTGGATATCAGAGATCTGAGTAGCTCTGCAGCGATACAAACAGCCACAACTTCAGCACAGTCTCCCCCCACGGTCTCAACCAGCCCTTCCGGGGGGGGGGACATGACACTAGGAGATGGAATACAAAGACCGACATAGACAGCTTTGCTCAACTCTTTTCACTGTTTGATCTATGCTCTTCATTCAATGCCAATGTCCATAGTCAATAAATGATGAATAAATAATTACCTCCATATAATATGTAAGGACCTTTACAGCTAATTTAGGGTGCCAGACTGAGACAGCTACATGTTTAATCACAAAATGGCATCTTTGAGTGGGATATATTTTTCACATTGTTGGTACAATGGTAATGGTACGGGCCTTGTGAGTTAGCATAACTAAAGCATAACTAATTAATGACCATTGCCGGCCGCTTGCCTATTTAAACATTCCTGGTCTATTCCTCAGTACATACCGTTTGTTCCTGTGTTGGGCGAGCGTTATCCTTCTGTCCTCCAGGTCCTGAGCTCCTCCTTCCAGACCCCCTTTGCACTTTCTCCATGCCCCCCCCTCCCCCCGCTTTCAACCTCCTGGCTTCGGTGACCACGACCAGAATTCCTACCTGCCGACTCGGGTTTCTGTTTGCTGACTCTCCAAATAAATTCTCTCATCTCCACGTTTGGCTCTACAAGGCTTCTGTGATCACAGTTACAAAGAAAGATATTGGTTGATGAGGTAAATTTGTTGTAATTGTACTCTTTTTCATAGTTTCTGTTTTGTTACTAATGGTGTTAATGGGTAAAAATGCATAATCACATATATAATATAAAATATACAGTCATTTTAAATATTACGAATATGGGAATTTATATATATACTTTGATATTTATTAGACTTTCTTTCAAACCGGATGGTTACTTTCTTTATGATCTACTCAGATGTAATATTTTTGCTTCAAATTCATTTCAATCCTACGCATATGCAGCGATATATTGTACTGTTTCGTGGGTTGTAACCTAAGCTCACAATTAGTGTCATTTCAGATCCTAATCTGCGCACCTCACTGCACGTTTTGGCTGTCAGTCATTTTCAGGCCTCTCAAAAGCAGCCTGAAGGCCGTGCACGCGAGAGAGAGCACAACATCCGGGCTGTGGCTGTTTTTAAAGTGTGGGAGGTGAAATCAAACCTTATCCTTCGCGCTATTGTGGACGCGGCGAGTCCCCCGGGCACCTCAGGAGCCGGCAAGTCGCTCGCCCGGCCCTCTAAAAGCGAGACCTCATTCGCGGAGCCTGAGAATAAATCAATGCGAGCTGGGGGGCCAACGGGGGAAGGCGGCTTTTCTGCAGGGGTCTAAAAACCAGTCCCACAGGTCAGATGATAGAGCGCAGAGGACAGAAAAACTACTTATGCAATCAATAGCATATAATACCTCACAAAGAAGTTAGAGAATCCTTTCAGATTATCCAAATATTATATTCTCGATAAAATCGTCCTTCATGTCACTGCTTTGCCAGTTTTCATACTATATAAAGTAGATGATGTTTCTTCCACTAAGGTCTGTTATTTCATAATGACAGTCAAGTTGTGGGGATTAATTTTATCGCCAGAGTCATTGAGGCTAATTAAGCAAACTTTTATTGAAATAGCTGTCAGTGATCTTTCGCTGGGTGATTAGTTTCCTGGAGTTTCCTGTGTTTTTCTGTGCCATAATAAAGAGGGAAATGAGCTTCTGAGTTATGAGAACAGACACCATTTTCACCTGCATCACTCCAGGCCGTACAATGCAACTGCCGACACAATGAGTCAGACACAAGAAAACAGCTAATTATTTTCTCCTGCTCCTTAATGATGTGTTGACAAATAGAGAGGATAAGGCCCCCAGGCACATAAATGGCAATATTTTCATTTCTTATCTTTCCTCTTGCAAGACAAAGAGCAGCTAGAAGCAGTTTAGTGATAACAAGGCATGTTCGGCTGGCTGATCGGAAACGCCACACTTCTGATATCCAGCATACAATGGATTGTCCGTATCAAAACAAAAAAATGACAATGTAAACAGAGCATATTTTGCTACTTGGTGTCATGACACAATGTTTTTTGTTCAGGAATTTTATCACGGTACTAATGTGATGAACTTGAGAAGTTTTCGCAAGCAAGCTGGTAGACATGTTCGGGAAAGTCCTTTTTGTGCTTGTCCACGCTTCAGTCTCTCTGATGTTATCTTCCTGAGACCCAAGGAAGAAAGAATAAATATGTTTTGCTACATCAGCGAAAAGATAGATGCAAATAGTCATAAATGAATGGGTGGGGTCTCAGGAGGATATAATATCCACGGCTAAAGACCCTCGTTCTCATTCCTCTGTCGTTCCTATCGCAGCATTTGTTTCTCGTTTTAAAAGATTCGTTCAAATGCTGAATTTGCCCAAATTGGCAATCCTTAGCTCATCACAACACACCGGTGATCCTAAACACCACCATCAGGCCATTTGAACGGCACACGCCAGCGGATTGCTGCAGAATGCACACGTTACGTAACGCAACTGCAAACGCTATGCCGGCACTGCTGTGCAAGTGCTTGGAAAATCAAGCCCCGCCCCTCGCTCGATATTCAGCTTGTCGGACACTGGAAGGTGTCCTTGCTCCATTTTGACGGCTTGATAACCGTTTCTCAAAAGACACGATTTCTCCCTTTTGAAATTGGCAGTGTCCTGCAGGTGTAGGTGTGTGCGATCAGGCCATTTTTAAAGCTGTTTTCCTCTCTACCTGTCAGCCAGGCAACTCCCCATAACTGCCCGCTATGCGCGTAGGGCAGGGTTCCTACATGCAGCCCACAATGTAAGTACACATATTTTTTAATCTGCCAATGCAGTGAAATGGGCCCATTTTACGGCCCACTTTCAGCTGATGGGGGGGGACACTGCGTATCTCACCCTCTCTGATTGTTAGCTCTTAATAAGTGCGAGAGGCTGGAATCTTTTCAGAGCAAAAAGGTTGAAGATATCAGGCAAAGCTTTCTCGTGATGTGTCTACCGCTAAACGTCCCTCCGGCGAAGGTTGGCATGGCAACAACTAACAGCTATTCAACATCGGTGCACTCTGAAAGGTTTAGGGCCTAGTTGAAAATCCATTTGGGCCACTGCCTGAATGTTTTTTTTTTTTTTTTTAATTATTCCCCCTTGGGTTGAAAGTGTTGTAAATCACATTATATACAAAAAACTGTTATAAATCATAGTAATTTTGTTTCCACGATCTCAGCTTCATTAGTGGCAAACTTATTTTTTTTAATGCCTGCAAAGGACACCTCGAGAATAATGAAATGACGGTTCCTTGGAGTTGGACGAGCCTTTCTGTGACCAAAACCTCCCGGTCTTCATACGAGTGGCATGCAAATTAGACACACTGACAACACTCACAACGCAAGAAAGTCTCCCCATTGGGCACGTGACGATACCTGTCGGGTTCACTCACTGCCTGAGCTCTGGCCTGGTAGACACTCCTGTACACAGAGAACCTTGTGTCTTTATGTACAGCCCATTTATAAAGCAAAGGGAAGAGCTGAAGGTATTCATTCTCGGGAGAAAGTGATGTCAAGACATAAATCGTTAGTTATGGTGCTGCAGGGACCACTGGTGTCCCATCTTTCGGGGTCTTTCCTGCTGTATACCACTCCTATCTCGTGTGGATTTAGGGTTTTCTCCCAGGATGAAATGAATCCGCTCTCTCAACCATGTAAGTTGCTCACAGGAGCCTTTGGGAAACGTACACCTGGTTTCCTCCTGTAGTCTGAAAGCAGGTGGCTTTCTGATTGTGTGTCTTAGCTGCCTGTATATGTGTAGGTATGTATTTATATACACACACACACACACACACACACACACACACGTTTATATGTATAATGTGTATGTGTGTGTATGTACTGTATAGCTGAAGATTTTATGACTATCCTTGGAAGTGTAGGAATGGGTACATAAATAAATCTAGTATTACCTAGTACAGTTCATTCCAATGAATTCAAATCTTGCAGTATATATACTTGCTGCAAACTTTAACAAATAATTTAGCTGTTGTCATGCCAGAGAGGTAGCGTGCATTCCAGGGCTGCAGACTCATAACATAAAGTGACCCCCTTTCATCCAGGTGTAGTTCCTGTGGTGTCGACCATCCAGCGAAAGCGGGACGTACGAAACACCAAGCGAATCACCATCGCGCTCACGTGGGCCAATCGATGCTGAGCGCATTACAGAACCATCTTCGCCGGGATGGCTGCTCCCAGACTTTGTTCCGTGAGTCCTTATGTGGATTTGCTTCCCAGGAGCTCAGCCCAGACCATTAGCCTCCTCAGGAATATGATGATTAATCTTTCAGCTTTCAGCCCTGACAGGCATTGCTCTGGCCTAACGAGTCCGAAATGCTGAGAAGGCATGTGTCTCACCACATTACATTACCAGCAATTGCATTTCCAGGCTCCTAATTGGTCTTGATGTATCCCAAATTCAATACAAATGCTTTTCCTGCCCCCTTCCATTGCCTTGCGTTGCTGCATTTGGTCAGTTTGCCGCGTTCCCCTTCAGATTCCCACCATCTAAGCTTATACAATCAGTCAGATAAGCAGCACTCTGAGCATTTCGTAGGAAGGAGGACAAAATGGGTTCTCACTAATTTCTTTTTCATCCATTTCTCCCAAATATCACATTTTTTATAGGTCAAAGGAACACTGTCACTAAATTCTGATGCTATTCTGTTTCCCAATGTTCACAGTATAAGTGCAAACTATAAAGCATACAGATGTGAAACACCAAGGAGCCACCTTTCGTAAAGCATTAATACGATTAATGGAATACAAAAGAATTTAAAAGTAATGACAACAAAATCACATAGACATGAACAAGCTTCCTCTCAGTTTTGAACCGCAGCTGTGTGTTTGGTGTGGCAGCCCCATACCTGCGCAGCTGTGTGTTTGGTGTGGCAGCCCCATACCTGCGCAGCTGTGTGTTTGGGTCCTGAACAAACACTCTGTGGGATTTCACGTTCTCCTTGTATTTGCATGCATTTCCTCCGGCCACTCGGCCTTTCAGCCACCGGCAAAGACATGCAGCTTGGCCAGCTGCCTTCTTGGAATCACTTCGACGATGTGTGATCGCATGTATGTTCCCTGCGAGGGACTGGCACCCCGTCGAGGGAGAGCCCCTGTCTTGAGCCCCGCAGTGTCCGGCATGTTCTGCAGGCCTGCAATGACCCTGGATGATGGATGGGTGGCTATTATTCTGTTACATTGTGTGTATAGTATGATATATATAGACACATTTATGGGGATACAACTGTTCAGGTGTTTTTAATTAATTTGAAAATGGAGGAATCATTATCAGACGGTGCAACTGCCACAGGATATAATGGTTTCATTACCTCTAACAGCAATACTGTGCTAATTTTCCCATCATCCAAGTGTGTAATGTGAACAAAAGCATGAATGAGACACGCTTGAGATATGATCAATAGATACACCAGTGCTCTTCATCATCAGCCGCTACGGCTTTTAGCGACACACTAGACAAAAAAAATGCTTTTTTTGCCAAGGTAACTTTCTGAACTGGCATATGTGAATGGTGCACGAGAGTCAGCAGAACATGAAATCCTTAAGGAGTCATCTTGCTGAATTAGAGAACCAGCGCGCTCACAGATATGCTCTTTGTGTCTTTTAAAATATATAATTAATTACTGTGACCATGGAGTCTTGTTGCTATGGTGACTCCTTTGCGGCCTGTTTATTAAAGAGACGTTCTGTTTAATTGATCCCGCTAATGCACTGCTCCGTTGTCTCCGCTAAACAGTCTTTTGTTTCCCCATGTCATATTCCCGCTCCAAACATTTACATAAAAGTGTCGCATTTGCTGAAACCAGTCATTATTAGCAATTTTCCTTTTTGTCCTTCAGTGACAACTGCTGCGTAAACATAGATTTGGAAACAGTAAATATTGCCTTGTTGTTGAATTATTATTTTTGTACGACATTTGGGCTGGTGTGTATGTTTGGCCCTCACTGAGAGAAAATTATAGGCAGCTGATGAACTGCTGTTGATAAAAAAAACTGAAGGGACAATTCATGTTTCTATTCCTGACTGTGAAAATATACATTGATACCTCCTCAATACAAGGAAAGATATTGTTTAGATGCTCTTTTAGAAGCAAAAAAATCTAATCAAATAATTTTGAAAACACTTCATAGTTTTTTATAATATTCCATTTATGACAGCCTTGTTAAGTGTATGCTTATGGTAAATTATAGGAAGAATTACATTTGTGCAATTTATGGATATCCATCCATCCATCCATCCATTCATCCATCCATCTATTTTTCATTCCCACTTTTCCTATGCAGGCTCGTGAGAGGTTTGCAGCCAATCCTGGAAGCTTTGGTTGCAAGGCAAATAACTACCCTGGACAGGAAGCCAGGGCACTGTGACACACACTCACACACACACACACACACACACACACACACAGATTAGTTATCTATATCTTTGTGGGGACTCACGATTCATTTGTATGAGCACAATCCTAACCCTAACTATGAAAACCTTAACCCCCACCCAGCCCTAACCTTAACCATAAGTAACCCAACATAATATGAACCTTTGTAGCTTTTTGATTGCAGTCACATATTTTATTTTAATTGAGTTTCCCCTCGTGGGGACTGAAGAAATGTCCCCACAAAGTCAAAATAACAGATTTTTTACTATATTGTGGGGACATTTGGATCCCGTAATGTAATATACACATGACCACTCACACAGAGACACACACACACACTATTCACACACACACCATTAACACGTAGTCACAACGACAGACATACTAACTCCATGAGTTTGGAGGGTGAGGGGACCCACAATGCCATGGGAGACATGCCAACCCCACACAGGTGGAGCTGCAGTGTATTTTGGAATATATCAGATGTTTGGGTAGGGAGGGAGCATTTACAGTCCCCACCTATGATATCCATAGAAACGTACTGGCTTTGTACAACCAAATGTGCTAGTTTTGTATTTTATAAATTCTTTCACCTTGTTTTGACTACGCCATACCTCACTTCGGACCACAACAGCGCTTGACATCATCACCTTGTCATTGCACTTAGTCTGCAGACCGGACTGATTTGAAGAAAAATCAGTGATAAGAAGCGGCCCAGTACAGGCTGAGAAGAGCAGTCCAGGTGTGTTTGGTCACCATACCTCAAGAAGGACATCGCTGCCTTAGAAAAAGTGCAACGGAGGGCTACGAGAATGATTCCTGGTCTTAGAGGAATGTCCTATGAGGAGAGGTTAGCTGAGCTGAATCT
>JAABNY020000039.1:4458462-4470177 GCA_015164015.2 Brevimyrus niger
AGTTAAGTTCTCCCCAAACGAGCTTGATGGGCCGAATGGCCTCCTCTCGTTTGTAAATTTCTTATGTTCTTATGTAAGGCTTGGTAGCCATTTGGACCGCCTGCCTGTTTATACGGGGAAACTCACATTCCAGCATCGGCCTTCTCACATATTGTCTTGTTCATCTTATCGGCAAGCAGATCTGTCATTTTCCCTCCTGTTATGTTTTCCACCGCTCTGTCAAGATATCCTATGGAATGTCGGATTCTTTTTCCTACCAACATTAGGACTATCGTGTGACAGTGAGAGTCTCATGTCGTCCTAGAAAAATCATCAACACAAGGGGTGTCCAATAGGGCACTGAAGATCAGCTTCTCCCAGAACATCAGTCATAATTATTCCTGTGGTCCTACACAGCGATGGAAATGAGTGTGTTTCTGAAAAGGAAAGTTCCTGTTGCAATTTGGTCATACTGTAGCAAAAAGCACAGAATAATTCCTGTTGTTTATTATTATATTTTACTTTGAATGTTTGAATTGCTGATTAACTTTACCACATTGTGAAGGGGTCACAGATCCTAAAACATTTTTGTATGTTTCTCTGAAATGTCTCTTTGGTGTTTTTTTTATGGTAAGGTATGGCAAACTGCTTTTGCAAAAAAATCTTTTGAAATGCGTTACTTTGTTGAACGATTAATTTACAATTCACAGTTCGAGGTAATGTTACTGAAATCTGTTGCATAAATGGATGGTTGTTTTCTTCCTTTCACTGAAAAATTTAACACACTGGCACATAAAAAATAATTGTTGATGACTGTATGGTCAAACACTGATACTAATTATCCAGTTACACCATGTATAAAAAGATACATTTGGGGAAAAAAAACATTCATTTAATTAGCAGCCAATCATTTTGAAATACTTCATGTAAGAAAACATTTGGAATTTCTGTTTTAAACTTTGTAAAATTACAAATATGCAACATGTGGATGAATATTTTTTTAAAATGTCCCTATTTAACAATTGGTAGGCAAAACTATTATTCATACTTGCACTCACATTGTTTTGCAAAAAAGAAAATATTGCTATTTTTGATCCTCTCCAAATTAATATGCATGGAGACTAATGAGTTCTACTAGAGGAAATTATTTTAATAAGATAATTATACATCTAAGTGTATTCCACACTGGGAGTACGCCACAGAAATTGAGATGGTAATGGTTCCGTGACTGAAACATCTTGTATCTAATGTTTCTAACATTGTTACATTTATAAATCTCCTTGTACCATGTAAAAAATGACTGATGGAAATTAAACTTAGTTCCTCAGTGCAATTTTTATTAGTAAGAAGTTTGCCCATTAACTCTCTGTTAGTGGAGCTGGTCTTTCAGGGGTGGCCAGGACCTTGATGCTGAGCTTTTCACAGCCACAATTACAGCAAAGATGCCTGCAGTTAAGCTGATCATATGTTCTGTAAGTGCAGCCCTCTTCTGTTCAGTTTGTCAAATGTCAGCGTTTTCCAGAAATTAGCTTAAGATCAAGAGGATCAATGCAATGGCGAGTCAGTCGCTAGTTCTGACATAAAATCAATAACTCTCAAAATGGCTTGTTGGGTAAGAATTCAGTCTATTCACACTCTGAAGTCCATAGAAGGTTTCTAAATGAAAATTGAAGTATTCCTGTCCTCCAATAATTCCACATTGGAAAATAAAATGTGCTTACAAGATCCAGCCAAAGCAGGCTACTTTCCAGGAGTAAAAGATGTGCCCAGCATTAGTATGTTCCAGCATTACAGTGGCATTTTGTGATGCTGAGGACCTTGGTTTGATTGCACAGTGACTGACATATTACAAAGTAAGGTTGGGGTTAGGGTAAATAGGGTTAGGGTTAGGGTTAGGGTAAGTAGGCCGTGACAAGGGTGCAGACTTTGGGAGGACAGATAGGAACTGACCAATAATTAGTGGACTGAAACAAAGAGACTTTAGGTACATTAGATGTACTCATTTGTATCAAATTCTTCATCAATTACAATATACTGTAAAAACATCATCCTTATATAAAATATGCTATTAAGGCTAAATTCATACTCCAAATACATCCAATTAATTTATGTATTTAAGAAAAATTGTTTTAACTTTAAAGAGCACAGCCCAGTCTAGAAAATCATCCATCTAAATTAAATTTATTACATAATTATGCTGATGAATCTACTTGCTTGTACTCAGTATCTAGGCTACCTGCCTACCTACCTAAGTTTTATCTAGTCAGATTATAAGACTTTGAAAAACTAGATTGCATTGGATACCCGTTTTAATCGTTGACCAACTTTAGTATAACAAGTAATGTAACAATTTTACTTCTCTCTTTAATATTATCTCTCTCACATGTGAAATTCATACAGTAAAAGCAAAATTCAGGTCACAACGTAAATAGAAGACAAAAGCAATCTCACTACAGGTCAGAAAAAAATCCACAGGCATCATGATTTACACAATCCTGCATTTGTTTTATTTGGTAAAAACTTCCACAAAAATTTACTGATTTTTTTCTTGTTTAGAAATTAATGGATGGTCTCCACATAGATAAGAATATGAATGTGATATGAATCTGTATGTGTGCATTAATTGTGCTATATGTTGCCAAATTAAATAACCATTTCTAGTCAAAAGTACACACGTCTGCAGCACAAAATATATGACAGAACATACATAAAACTTTCGAAGTAATAACTGGCCAACCTTTAGAAAGAATACAAGTCTGAAAGGATCTAGTTTGTATAAATTTTACAGTGTTCAGACATAAGAATAATCAGCATTAGCCTTACGTATATTGCACTCTGCATAACAGTCTGCTATCCTGCACAATGATATATAAAAGCTATTTATTACCCATTTGTAAACAAAATGTACTGTATACTTTGCAGGGCAAATTACTACCAAGCCTGTACTGTATACTTTGCATGCCACATTTCCTATCAAGACCTTTTTATATAATATACAAACCATCAAATTAATGCGCCTCTATGATGTACATAGTTATTATACCATAAGCTCTGGGAGCACTATATTTTGAACTCATTATTAAAAATTCAAAAATAACAGCACTGATTTTTTTTTTGCTGTTTGTATGAGGTCCATTTAAGGGCTGAAAAGAGCACCCTATTTGAGCAAAGCTGCCTCATGTCCGTTCAACTGCCTTGAAGCCTAGGTCTGCCAAGAGATATTACGCATGCACACACACACACACACACACACACACACACAGATATAAGATATATTATTTATCTTAATATTTCATAAATGTCATTCATGATTAACTGCATGAACCAAGTGATTAATCGTGCAACTAATTGCAATTATGTTCACCAATGTTCAACAACGTTTACTATGTTCAGGAAAATTTGTTGCTGGTCAGACAAATAAAGCAGCAGCTAGCCATTGTCAAAACATTCAATGTTCAAGTGCAAAACATCAAAGTTGATATCAGGATTTTCCCTGGCGGCCGTGTATAATATTCTTGACTTGGTATATTCCTTAAATTAATTAATACCAAAATGTAAAAACTCAAAATTAATTTAAATACTTTAACTATCCAGTAATTCCTGTGGATCAAGAGGTTTGATGTGTGGGCAACGTGATAGAGGGCAGGGCTGTGAAAAAAGTAACTCAACATAATATGAGCCTTTGTAGCTTTTTGATTGCAGTCACTTTTTTTATTTATTGAGTTTCCCCTTGTGAAAAAACTGCAGACAGATTATTATGATACATTTTGATTTCTTTTTGTTTGCCATGTTCCCTCTCTGTCAAAAGAGGTAAACAAACAATAATTACAGAAATTAATATAGGCTTCTTCTCAGTTACAGGTATAACTAACTTTTATCAGTTGTTAAATTAAGTCTTCAGGAGCCAAACTGTCCGTAACACAGTCTAACTTAGCGAGTTTGTTACCTGAAGCGATACTCTCCCAGTATGTGACCCCCTTTCACATATGAAAGCCGCTAACCAATCAGGTAAAAACAAAGCAGTATAAATAAATATTCATCCCACTGACTCTTGAATAACTTGGATTGCCACCTGTTCAGGATTTTCCGAGACCACCCCGGATTTCAGTTGTCTGCCATGGAATAAATAAATTTTATTCCAGGACACAGAATGTCCAGAAATCATAGCTAGTCAGAGTTACTGCTGATTAACAGAAAGGGACTATAATATGTCTTTAGCCAAAGTTAGATTGCAAATGCGTGGCAAAACAGACAGGGAGGACCTTACAGATACTGAACTGCATTTCAATTGTCATTTTCCATGCCACACTTTGTGTGTAGGAACTCACCAAGCCAGCCAGGGTCTGCAGCAGAAAGGCATGCAATGGAATTTCAAGAAATACTGAAGTGTATTTAATATATGTTGTTTGATTTTAGCTTTATAGAAACATACACATTTATAAAGGGGCAAAGCTATAATAATTTTTATTCATTTCAGTGATGAATTCAGATGTTGTAAAACAGTGATTGTCGATATTGTATATTAGTTACAGTATTACTGCAGAATACATATTTTTTCAACTAGGGTGGTTTAAGTATAACACTACAGGTTACAGGATACAACAGGCCTACATTTTCAAATTATTATTTTGTGTAAAAACGCAAGATGTAAGGTTTGAGAGCACATAGAATAAACTATTATACAAAATCAGTTAACAATGCATCCAAAATACTGGACATTACACTGCCATGTAGGATAATAATTTCCCTATCAGACAGACATAAACAAACTGTTGGGATGGTGTCGCTATATACAATATTTTTGGTCAATGCCTGGGTGTCCAGGAATTTGACAAGACTGAGATGGCAACCATATCCGTAATGGCAAACTAACGGGTGCCGTGTACTGTCGGCTGAAATCAATGTATTGAATAAATAGGGAGAAGTCCCCCGGTCTTCTCGAAGACGGTAATCACGGCTTCGGGTCCACATTGAAGCCGTATCAGAAAGTTATGCGGATGTTACTAGGTGGCCAGAGGATAGATTAACCGAGAGACTTTATCGTTTTGTTCCCAATCCCACACGACACCATGACGATAAAATCACCTTCACCTAACTAAATGCCTGTTCTGTTTACCTACCCAGTATGTTTTTATTTTCCTTCGAAAATACGTAAGCTCACTTTATTAGAGCTTTAAGAATGACCGACAAATTAAATGACAACGTAATATTAACTATTAGTGCCATATCATCCTGCACAGGGAGGGAAACACCAGGGAAAGAAGAGAAAAAGGATGAGCAAGTAAATTACAGCACAAAGTTAAAAACGTGAAATAAGAAGGGGAAACAGCAGGGCGAAGGTAAACTATAGATAGAGGTTACGTTACATTTATAGCGAGAGTCGCTTCTGCATTCCTTCAAGACGTATACATCAAGAAGGTGAACAATAACTAGTTTTTAATTGAAGCCAGGCAGCATTATATTGTACAAGTTTGCATTTGTTGATAAAACACATGGCTAGAAATTTACATTTCTTTAAATATTAAAGAAGCAGCAGACGGGATAAGAAAGTTTGTATGTATGTACGTACGTTTTTAAACTATTTACCGTTAAGGATGAAATCGGAAGACTTTTGTGTTTTATGCGCTCGCTATTACCAACGGTGAATTTATTTAAAAGATAGACTACATGTGAATGTGTCTTGTAGTGAGGTATAAAAAGCAAAGGACTTCGTTTTGTCATTAAAGGATTTATCGTTTTCTTCTAGTTTTCCGACTTCATCGAATGTCGTAAATAAACGCATAAAACGTGTTCTCGCGCATGCTTTGTCCAAACCGTCCTTTTGCTCAGACGGATATGGAAGTGTCGTAACCTCAAAATCCATGGCCATAACACAATAAATTACAATAACAACGCGTCATTAAGTTAAAATTCATCCCACGTGTTAACGCGTTAACTGTGACATTTGGCAACTCTGGTGTGTCTAGGCTTTTGACTGGACTACAGTATATCAATGGAGAGTTTCTGTGGATGACTGCTAGTCAAGAGTATGAGGGTGGATTTTAATGGAGGCCTTACTGAAGGACTCACAGGACAGAGCTACTATTGGCTAATAACTAGGAAAGAGAGCTGGGCTATTCCTCACTGTGGGATGGTTGAGGGCCTGTTCAGTGAAGTACATACAGATGAGGACGTTTACGGACCACGGCTTGAAACAAACAGCTTCAGGGCCATGACTAGATAGGAGGTATTGATAGGAGGTGATAATCACTGCCACATCACAGGAAACTATATTGTAATGAAAACTTTGTTTGTAATAGTCAGCTGCATCAAAAGCTGCATAATTATGTGGTAACATATATACTCATAATTCTGTAGAAAGGGAAATTCCAGGTAGTCTGAGATCAAATTTTTGGCTAACACTTTACTTGAGGACACACAAAAATTGTAGTATTATATTACTACTTAAATAGTCTTTGTTGCATTCTGTTGTTGTGTTTGTTCATTATTAATGAATTCGTGACAAATCATTTATCTCAAGCAATTACTACATTTATTACTATATCTATGAATTCTATAAACCTTTGTGAAGTACCGAATGCCACTGAAGCAGGTGATATACTGATCTCACATTTCTTTAATATAAGTGAATCGTGAGGCATGTTTTGTTTGCAATAGCTACTATATTTGTTCATGATATTTGTACTTCAGTAGTAAATGAGTTACTAACGAGTATTTGTGCCCCCTCAAAGTGTTACCAATTTTTTTTTTCTTTCAGCCCCCACTATTTTAAGTTACTGAGAGTTATCGGATGTTTTTATTTATATATTCTGTGTGTTCAGTGTGTAGTGTTTGTTTTGTGAATCTATATTACTGAATTGTCTCAGGATTTATGTATGATGAATGGATCTTATTTGTCTGTTTGATCACAGTTGCTTTTCTTTGTCTTGAATTATGGTATAAAACTGAACAAAACTTTAAACTATACAGATGACCTCCCTCCTCACTCACACAAACACACACATAAGAAGCATCATGGCTATTGATTAATTTATTAACTGCATGTATATCAGAGTCACTTTGTGAAATTGATATGACGATATTTCATCATTCTAAAATACACCCATCTGCACATCTTTACCTCACGAACAAGTTGTCCAATCGATAAACTTGCTTTAAGTAAAAGCTTGTGTTCTGACTTCGCCATTAACCTTTCATTAACTATCGAGAAGCAGGTAAATGCATCACAGTCAATAATGCTAATTTTAAAAGCTGCTGTATGACACGTGGAGAATTCTGTATTCATGCATCGCTAAAGTGGCCATCTTTATGACTCGCTATTAAAATTTTTAAAAGCGAATTAGAGATGTGAAATATTTTGTCGTGGGGGTAATTTATGTGGCTTGACAGGAGTTCCTGGCCCTCGTTTCCAAACGGGGTCGTCTCTTCCAAGTGGCCAAAGCCTTTTAGGACATTAATATTAAAGTGATAGAGACACCCCTGTGCTACTTTAACATCACCCTGTAATTTTGCCTCTTGGAGGATAATAAATGGTGTTCATAATTGAACATTACTTTAGTGATACTTTAAGGGACTCTTGGGGCAGATCTCTTAAGGTCAATACTAATGTCAATTATAGAAAAAGTATATGGTATTTTTGGACCTTGATCTACTTTAAGTATAGATAAATGCTGTAATCCATGTGCAGTTCTTAAGACCTGAAAAATAATATTTTAATGTCCCCATTAATTCCCTGTAACTGCAGTGGAGTGCATTCTGTGGTCTTCTCCTGCCCTGTTTGCCCTTTTCAAGGACGGCCAATGTCAGCTTGGGTTTTTAAACTTAAATAAATAAGTATATCCACTAGGCTCCAACTTTTGGAAGGGGGCTGCATGTAGCGGCCTTATGAATGCCGTCTACTGCAAATATGAACATGCAAGAGAAGGAGGATCGTCATGGCGATGAGTTTGATGCTGACGACGATGGTCATGGTGCCTGTTGATGACGGTGATGATTGAACAATGTTGTGATGATGAAGACGATGATGTAACACTGAATGCTGGTCCCTTATAGCTGTTTTTATTAACATGTCCTGTCTGCATGACTGGCTTTTTTGGTTGGTGATCTAGTGCCCCTCCAATAAACTGGTCTAGCCGCTACCCAGTAACCAGTCTCTAAGCGCCCTCAAGTTAATAAGATACACACCCATGTCTTTTTTTGGGAAAAAAAAAGTTAAATGTTCAGAAAATAATGTGTGTACTGGAAAGGTGTGAAAATAAAAGCATAACCTGGGTCTTCATCACTGAATAGTTAACAGAAATTAAGTATCCATCTTCTGGAAAAAAATTCATTAGCTTGCCAGTGTCTGACAATCTATAATGGTGACCTTGTACAACTTCTGTAATGGCATGTTGTGATCCATTAACTATCAGCTTTCACACTCCCCTGAGCAATCCCTTGAATCACCTAAATGATAATTTTATCAGTGATTTATTTTTACCTTCTTCCCCTGCTGTAATTTGGTGTAGTTAACAGGAGTATTTTTAATCATTGTAGGAGAACTAATTTATAGGGAGCAGAAACAGAGGAATGGTGAATATCAGCACAGTTGCATGTGGGAACATCATCTTCTGCAAGGAAAAGATTTCATAGAAAAACAAAAATGCTTCTTTCCATCTTGTCAGTCTTATTTTACAGAGCAATATGGATTTTTCCACCCTGATGCAGAATGCCTGTAAAACACGTGCAAGAGATTTTAAGCACAATTACGGTGTCAGACACTCGGAGAAATGGTTTCTGTCAGAACCTGTGTGACAAATGCATTGTGCGAGGACAGATTCTGTGATAAGTGAGTTGTCACCGTGTGCTGCTCATGACATCTAGCTGGATGTCATCTGATCCCTAGGAGAAGAGTTAAATCAGCCAATCGTACCCATTTTTACACAATACTGTGAATAGTTTTGTAGAGGGCAGCTGCAAGACCTCATCTGCCAGGAACTGTGGTCACACCATGTGTCATCAGACAGGGAGACACAAGGAGCAGAACGTGACATTAGATTAATTTTGATACTGTTTCTCAAAGGGAAACAGGCAATAGGTGTGTGTGCGTGTGTGTGTGTGTGTGTGTGTGTGCGTTGGAGATGCTGGGTGGATTGACCCATGTGGAATTCTCTTAGTCTTTCAGGAATCTATCGACAGCAAAAAATCAATAGGATACCTGCTAACTCCATTAGCCTGATTAGAATGAAGGGCCACAGGGACATCAAAACAAGTCCATGAGCAGACATCTTTATTTCAGGGATCACACAGGACAAGAGCTTCTTTTATTTCTGGATGGGAGATTGAAAAAACGCCCAGCAGCTGGATACGGACCATGGGGGGAAAGAAAAAAAAAGAATCAAGAAGCTGACAGGTAACAGGACGATGGTAAGAGAGCTGCTTGTTCACCAGCAGGTGTCTCTTCTAATTGGGTTATCAATACCACAGTGTTAGACGGAGCACAAATCAGAATCCAGGGAGGCTTACAGCACAGTGCCAGTAATATTAGTTATACCAGTTGTAATTAACCCGAACGCTTTCTATATTTGAGCTTTTATTTATTTTTTTACTTTTAATGCCCTTTTAAAATTTTATTGAGACATTTTTTTATTGCTTAGTATCAGAATTCTGCAATATCTGTATGCTACAATGCTTGAAAAATTAGCAGATGGTGAGTTTGAATTGGTATGATTCCTACGTCCCCAAAACCACATCAGCAAGTTTTTACAAATATGATAGGATGTTCAAAGCTTTAACTGGTGCTCGGGCAAGTAATATGTCACAATAATGAAACACACCAGGCTGGGGACAGATTTCTCGTGATTAATAGCACTACAAGAAAGTTAATGTGAAGTGGAGGCAGTGGAGTTGTGCGCTGTGTGAGGACTTTAAATCCAGCCGCCCGGGCTGTCTGGCCCCAGCTGTTAGACTGTCTGTCGTAGAATAAGGGCAGCGAGGGCTGCAGAGGACTTTGCCTTGTGCCAGGGAGATGGACCTCATTAATACTTAATGAGACTTTCTCTGTTCTGTCACCTGTGGCTGCCTGGTCCACTTCCTTATCTTGATGATATTTGCATTCTTGCTGGACTGTTTGTGGGGCTTGTGGGGGGGTCGCTGGGATCGAGCAGCACAGTGAGAAGAAAGGTCTTTTTCTCCTAAGAGCTTTTTGCTTATTCTTTAACCCGAAAAAAAAATTCTGACTCAGACAGAGGATGACGTGCGTCTGGAAAATGGCGTAAACATGAAGTTATTTTCTAACAGCTGCACCTGTCATTAGGTACAGTTTAGGTTGTCTTTAGGTTGTGTTACTGTCCATGTTATGACTCTGAGTGATTTGCTCCATAACATATGTCTATGCCTTTGTATAACTACTCAGTTAATAAGTACCATTTCCGTCGTTCTTGTCTACTGCACAACAGTCATTGATGCACTCTGTCAGTCTTTAACCTTTTTATAGGAATTGTTTTGCTTATTCTTGAAGGGGTGTTTAAATTTCCCTAATGAAACCAAAGAAATATAGGGTGGAATGTGGTCAGAAGTACACTGACACATGAACAAACTTACTGGTTAAAATTGAAAGACATCAATAATTTTAATGAATCTGTGACAGTGGGTATGTCGACCCTAATATGGCTTTTTGAGTAATGCGCTGTCTTATTAGTGCGCCTCGGTAACTCAAAAGGCCACGGAAGTCTGTCAGATGTGAGATGACAGTTATCGATTTCATTGTTTGCGGGGACACTGGATGTCCAATAAATTTCACTTTCCCATAGCCGTGTGTCTATATCCTTTAACAAACTGGACAAAGCTTACACAATTAACTAGACTGTTTCAGAAATTCAATAAGCCTGTGGTGACAATGGTGAGGGTGCCGGGTTCCGTACTGTGGGATTTCGCGGAGGAGGTGACATGGAGAACAGTGTGGATTGATTTCTGCGTCTGCCTGTGGCTCTGTACACTTGACCATGGGCTCTTCTCGGACCATTTCTATTTTTTTGAGGGAAAAGCTGTGAGTTTCCTGAGCCCACAGAGCGCAGCCTGTGGCCAGTCTGTGTCTCCTGAACCGCCCCCGGTGTCGTGTGTCTCGGTATCGACAGCCAAAAAAAGGTCGACACGCATCGCCAGAGATGATCAGTCACCCATCCTGCGGCTCGTGGGTTCCCCGCCACCAAGATGACGGAAAGTTCTTCACTTTTTCAAGGAAAGCAGGGGCTGCCGGACCCAGCAGAATCGTACCGGGATCTTCACAGCGAAACAGGTGGATCTAGGGCGACAGCAAAGGGTGCCTCCTTCATCGAGGATGACAATATATGCAGCCGGTTCTTTGCGAAGAGGCGCTATTGGCCGTCGCCGTGTTTCACTTGGTGATGCTGCGCCTGCAGCCAGACACACAAAAGGTGCCCTGAAGTCAGTGGCCGGGTTCAGGCGCTTTTAGGGAAACATGCAAACAAACAAAGGCCCCGGCGAAAGCATAAATTCACCTCCTTTTCAGGGGCGCTTCCAGGTGGCTAAAATAGCACAATAACACCAGGGGGGGAAAAAAAGTAAATTGTTCAAGTGTACAAAGGGAGCGACTTGCACTTCGGGGGGGGGGATCCGACAACCTTGCTGCCAAAAGCTGGCACAGTGAGTGGGGGGGGGGGGGGGGCAAAAAAAAAAAAAAAAAAAAAAACCCAATAAACCGGCGGTGGGACACTTAAAAGGGCTGGCGGCTTCAAA
>JAABNY020000039.1:4478414-4503986 GCA_015164015.2 Brevimyrus niger
GCGTCCTGCCTCACGCACCGCGCACCCCGCCGCGTCCTGCCTCACGCACCGCGCACCCCGCCGCGTCCTGCCTCACGCACCGCGCACCCCGCCGCGTCCTGCCTCACGAACCGCGCACCCCGCCGCGTCCTGCCTCACGCACCGCGCACCCCGCCGCGTCCTGCCTTGTGTGTAATGCAACATTTATTTTTTCCTTGGAATTGTTCTGCCTGTAACCACAGACGCTGACATTTTTCCGGAGTTTCCCGTGGGGGGAGGCAGGAGCAGCGTGCCTGGACACGGACTGGGGGGGGTTCAGTCACAGAGGGTGGCTGTTTTCATTCCTTTCAAGTCCTTCCTTTTTTCCTGTCCTCTTCTCAAATTGTTGTTTTTTCTTCCATGTTTCCCCTCCTCGCCTCTTGTCCCCAAGAAGCATGGCTCAGCCCCCGACGAGTGGGGTCTGCCGAGTTACTGCCCCAGACGAGTGGGGTCTGCCGTGTTACTGCCCCAGACGAGTGGGGTCTGCCATGCCACGTCAGCCATAACATCCCTTTGTTCTTTGCTGAACACTCAGCAGTATAGCTTTATGGCCAGTAGACCCCTCTGGACTAGAATCTCGTTCTCTCTGTGTTAATTAGCAGAAATGTGGATACCTGTTAGTTTATTGTAGACCTCGGCAGGGTCACTTTGTGGGGGGTGAGTGGATATTTGTGATGCGGCCAAGCAGGTGGATGCGGGGTAGTCTGCAGGTCAGGGAAGCTCAGTGAGAGCCACTCATTAAACCCAGAGTAATCGGGGTGGGGGCTGTGTGGCTCACCTTGCAGCTGTTAAACCTGAGCACCCCCACCACACACACACACACACACACACACACACACTCAGCTCTAGCTGCGCTGCCACTGACCTCGTTGTAGCACTCCCCACCCTTAGCCATGCCTGCAATGTATGACGTCATTATGGCTCCCTCTCTTAGTACGACGATCGTCCGCTCCGGGTGCCCGAGGCCTGGTGTTGTTGGTGGACCTTGGGCAGACAGCCTCTGTTTTCTTGCCACCTTCGATCTAAGGTGGGGATCGGGGGTATTTGCATTACCTTATTGCTGTTTGTCTTTCCGTGAGGCTGAAAAAACAGGGCCGTGGATGTAGCAACTCGACGCCTGGGTTTGCCATTCAGCTCTCCAGCGCCTCCTGCTGCCCTGGAGGTCCCAGCCTGTGACTTCCATTTGGCATTTTTTAATAAAAAAAAAAATTATTGCAATTTATTCCCTGGGAGGCATTGAGTCGCCTGTATAAGGAATCCTGTATAAGTCCAGGGTGAGAGTTGCTCTCTTGTGTTGACTGGGCCAGACATCTTGCTTAGCATCCCTTCCCCCCCCATCCCCGCCTTACAGAGGCAAAAAACAGAGTAACAAAGCAAGGGCTGAAAAAGTTTGCTCACGTCTTCTTATCAAGATAAGCTGTACGAAACGGCTCGATAATTCATGGCTGAGTATAACATCACAGTAAGCTGTTAGCTGTGAGTCTGCTCTGAATTATGATTTAGTTCAGGATTACGGAGAGCCAAGAGACTAACTGAAAAATGTTGTATGAATAATAATAATAATAATAATAATGGTGAGTAGTGGCAGTATATTTCACTTCAGGTTTCTTGCTGGCTATGTTGCTCTTCGGGGTTTTAAGCGACTTCTGGAAGCTCCAGCGATGTGCCGTCGTCTCTGTGTTGCTCTGCACAGGAGATGCGTTATTAGATCCCAGATGGCTCAGAATCGCCTCCTGTTTGTTCAGTTTGCCTGTGTGGCGCCTGGGGGATTTCTCCTGCTTTTTTCCTTTATTGGTTGTCTTGATTCTTGAGGGGCTCGGCAAATAGAGAGGTTCATGATGAAATGGTCTGGCTAATTTGCGGGGGCCGCTTTTGAGGGAAGTCTTCCTCTGGGGATTCAGACTCCTCCGACCATCCTGACATCAACTCTGCCTGTGTTTTTATCGCAACAAAAGCGCCGCTATTTTTTTATATCACGATGCCATGTTTAATTCTTGTTGCCATCCGGTGATCTCCGTTCCCTACCTGCTTTTCCCACACGTGGTTGCAGCGTTTCCAGAGAAAATGCTGCAACCAGTGCAACCCTGTAGGGATTCTCTGCGGGTGCAGAGTGGCCCCCTGTGTGGGTGAGGCCAGAGCCCCGGAAGGTGCTGGTGCTCATTAAGCCCTGTGTGTGCGCGCGTGTGTGTGTGTGTGTGTGTGTACACGCTTCTCCTTTGGTTCTGGTTTGAGCGTCTCTGAATACCCAAACAAAAATTAAAGAGAGACCCTCGTCTGCAAGCGTCTGATCCCGACCAGATGTTTCTCACTTCTTAAATGCGTGTTGTGCGTCATTCTCTTCACGGCACATTGCAAAGTGATGTTTTAGAAAAACTGAGAATCATCTGGGGTGCAGGAGTGGAAAAACCAACGAGGTCACACCCTTCTATCCCTTATGGGCTTGTAGGAAGGCCTGTGTGGGCCCGGCTGGGGTGGTGCCCTTCTAATTCACATTTACCTGACCCCCCCCCCCGCAGGAATTGCCTATCTGGGCGGGGCCTGCAGTGCCAAGCGGAAGTGCGTGCTGGCGGAGGACAACGGCCTGAATCTGGCCTTCACCATCGCCCACGAGCTCGGCCACAAGTAAGAGCCGCTGTGCCGCTTTCACACACCTCGCTGTTCCTGCTCTTTCTAGTCACTCGCACTGCTTTCCGCTGGCATGCAGGAGCCAAGCCGCCGCTAGTTACAGCGCTTCCGGCACGCTTCGGGTTCCCCACTGCAGAACGGTCGGCTATGTAAAGGCGGGTTTGGAGAGCAACAGCGACGTAAAACCGGAGAGACGCTTATTTACTGTTCACACCGTGTGCACCATGGTTTACTATGTGCTAATGTCCACCAGTAAGTGTGAGACTTGCCGTGTTATATTAGCATCCAAGGCTGGTCGAATTAGCATTCCTTTTTGTAAATTTGCATTACTAACCCATTCTGTTCAGCGGTTCTCTACTGCTTTTTATATGTGATGTGAGATACTACTAATAATAATATATAGAATATGCCCTGTTCTCCTTCAGATAATCCATGTGCAGAACATCGGTATTTGTGCATTTCAGTCAGTTAGATGGTGGTAACACAACCAGCTCAGTTTAAGCACAGCTAAGTTACAGTTTGATGCTGTTCAATGGGAAATGGTCTGTCTGCGGTACGGCTTGGCTCCTGGTGGCAGAGAAAAAGCATCATTATAAGCCTAGATTCTTTAGCTTGTTACAGTACTACCTTAAAGCTCTTTGGTCAGAAGGTGCCCCCCCACAGTCCCCCATGCCCAGTCCCCTCTCTGCTGACCCCAGAGGTCAAGGTCAGGAGGTCAAATGATTCAGTTTTTTAGCAGTTGGCTGAGTTTCCTAAAAATTTGCCAGTGTATCTTAAACGGCAGCTGTCGCCTGAAATGCATCGGGGTGACTTTGCTTGGAGGGGTAGAACTTTTACATCTCCCTGAAGCCCCCCCCCGCCCCCTCCCATTTGAGTGGTTCTTGGGAACTCCCAGACGCTTTAATCCTGTTTAACTCGGATTGCTCCCCCAGACAAAGGCTTCAGTGTGAGCTGGCTGGGAATGGTGACTGTACGTTTCGGGTGGGGTGGGTCTCGGATGGCCAGGTTTAAGACCCGAGGAGTATCTTGAAAGATATCATGTCATCCTTCTCACGTCGACGCTTTCTACTGCTCAGCTGCTGCCAAGGTCACACCATTAAGCAAACCCCTCGCGACCCGACTTCCCCTGGAAAGCCTTTCCTCTCAATCCCGCTCCCCACGGAGACCCTCCCCTCTCCCACGTCGCTGGTCTCCTTGTCCTGTTTTTCCATTTTTCATGCCGTACTGCGGAAAAGGAATACCTGCTTCTCACGTGACGTGACACTTTGAAATGTGACACGCTGCTGATTTTATTGACCGTTTGGGGGGGAAAAAAGAGCCTTTTTCGAGACGAGCGCCTTAGCCGTCCCACCTTTAGCCACCGCTAACTCGGCCTGGATCAGCTGCCCCGCCACTGAGGCTGCAGCCCTGGGGTGCGGCAGCCTTTGGCCCAGGCAGCCAGTGTCTCTGTACGTCACGGGCTTCATTTAAGTGGTTTAATTCCACGGTTTCTTAAATTCAGCGCTTGGCCTTTTGGCTGTAAATTGGTGAACTGCCTTGTTTTTCACTGGCGGGCTATGAAGGTGTTTACCGAATTAGCCGTAATTTGTTAAACAGCTTCACTTTAAAGCCTCTTGCGGTATCTCATTAGCATGGACCGCATGTAACGCAGGCAAACTTTATTACGCGACGGGTAATAGGAGGCTGACTCCAAGGGAGACTGGAAAGGCTGCAGTCGGGCGCCGTTGGGGGGGGGTGCTGTTGGGGGGCGGGTGCTGGCACGGGCCCGCACGTGATCTCCGGTCGCCCGGCGTAACCTAATCAGCCGGTGTCACGTTTGAATGGCGCTGCGCGTGAAGCAGGCCGGGAGCCTTTCGCAGAGGGTGAGGTCATAAACCCAGCGCCGCATGGATCACATGCGGCACCATAAAGGCTCTCCAGAAAGCTTCACTCCATAAAGCAGCCGTACTGGGGAAACCCAAGAGCCCCTTGGCAGTTCATTGTAAGATGTGAGGTGCTGAGTGTGTTATCTGGGACTGTGTGCGGCTCATTCATATAGGAGGCCTTGCGCTAGAACAGAAGGTTGTTGGTCCAAGTTCTGTTTAACTGTTGGAGTCTTAAACTCAGTTGTTCGCAGAACCGGCGCTTCTTTCTTAATTGTGCGTTGCTTTGGATAAAAGCATCTGCTAAGTATTTAAATGATCTGCTGTACTGTAACACAGCGTTGGGGCGGTGCATGGATTTGCGGCGTGACGTAGGGCAGCCATCTTCATTCCTGGTGACTCCAGCATGTCAGACGCAGAACATTTTGTCATCGTTTCTATAAGCACCTCTCCAGCCAGCGAGACCCGCTTGCCATTATTCTCCACGCCCCGGCGATCGTGAGGGTGTGAGATTGTGTGCTGATGTCCGTCTCCCTTCGTCAAAGTTTAAGGCAGCACAACCCCTCTTCATTTGAGGAATTCTCCCCATGGAGGGTGGGGGGGGTCAAAACAAAACAATAAAAAGAAAAGCTGATAACCAGGTGTTAGTACACTTAAAAGGTTTGGTGCGTCTAAGAGGATGCAGCGCCAAGCTAATATGGCAGATGGGACCATTTTGTGCTGATGTAAAAAGCCCTGACCTGTATTACAGTACCATTCCTGACCTAATTTCACCTGGGACTCCATGGGCGAAGAGCCCCAATCAACACATACACAAAGAGCAGGTCCTTGACGGAACGTCGCCGCCTTCTCCAAAGCACCCTTCCAACGCGGCCCAGAATAGCCACAAAGGCCTATTAAGCCATAATGTTTGCAACCTGCTTTTTAACAGAGCCTCTGTGGGCGTCTGGTTGCCATTTTGTGTATTTGTCTCCCACATAATGCAGACGCTGTATCACCTGAGCATTCAGTGTGGATTAGTGTGTGTGTGTGTGTGTGTGTGTGTGTGCGTGTGTGTGTGTGTGTGTGTGTGTGTGAGAGATCCGCATCTGCATCCTCGATTTCTTCTGTAGTGCTCCATGTCAAACATTTTAGGATTTTTTCTTTAACACGGATCTCGCTGTCCTCATTTCTTTGACTGATGTAACTGGTCTGTTATATTTGACTGGGCTTTAAAATTAGTTTTAAACTAAAGTAGCCATTCAAAGCATCTTCCTTTATCTATTTAACTCTACATTTTATTTTTTATTAAGCTAAATTGTTACAGTTACATTTAATTTTGTTGAATACGAGTTTCTGTTACAATATTAATTATTTATATAACATTTGCTCCATGAGATGCTTTAAAATTTTAAAAACTATATAATAATAATGTACTGCTTTTTTGTAATAATTTTTTGTAATCAGTTTTTGCAGTGATGTTTAAAGAATGCCACAAGGTATGCAATCGCAGGCCTTTTTTAAACATAGTAGGAGGCGCAACAGAAGTTGTTGTTGTGCGATAAGATTATTCTTTAAGCCATTTTTTTTCTTTTTCCCCTAAGTGATGTCCATGGAGGTTAAAATGGACACCTACTTAATTCAGTCCCCTTGCAGCAGAATGGACTGGCAATGGCAACAGACAGTTTTCATTTAAACAACAAAGAACATAGACTTCATTCATAGTAAAGCTGTCTTCTTTCAAACTTGTATTCTAAAGCTGCTTTCTGCGGGGCCCCAGCTCAGTTTCATTGGTGGACGGAAACTGATTCCACACAAAGTCGAGTATTCGGTGTGCGGGAATGAATAGGCGGCCTTTTCTGGGGCCGGGGGCCTCAAGGACCCGTTAGAGTTGCATTTTTCGTATTGTCTGTGGAAGTTGGGTGGAAAAATGGAGGAGAGGTGGAGAAACATTAAACAGGTGGGCAACGGCATTGTTGTGTTTATGAAAGATTCTTTGATGGGGATAAAAGGCACTGCTGGGGCAAAGTGATTTCAAATGAGGTTTTTGTTACTCGCACCTTTCAGATTCAGCACCTCGTGGGTACAGCCTTGTATGGCCCTCCATTTACAGGACGTACATGTGTTTGCTATTGAAGGTAAGCCAAGCTCCTTAAAGTTACTGGCTCAGATGTTGCTGGCCGTGTGTGTGTGTGTGTGTGTGTGTGTGTGGGCGTGTGAGAGTCAGTGTGCGGTGGAGCTTCCGGAACGGAGATGCATTGCAAGAGCGTGGAGAACGGTCGCCTGGCTTTATTCTCTACCATTTATTTTTTATTTTTTTACCATTTCCTGACTCGTCGTACCTCGAAAAACGAGGCTCATTGGTTGTTGTGCTTTGTTGCTGCCCTGGAAGGATTTCACCCCTGTTTTTACGCGTCCCATCGACACCTACATGCTCTCGCATGGCCGACACTCTTTGTTTGTGTGGGGCTGAAGCTGGACGGCGGCAGTTCCGGGTGACTGGTCCTCTGGAGGCTGACAAACCGCGTTTTAGATTTATTGTGTGCCCCGTGCATCAGCTCATGCCCTGGACCGCATGCATGCCACTGAACGGAGAAGGACTGTAGTGTGGAGGGTCCATCAGCCTTACAGCTGTGTAATTGTCTAAGAAAAGAACCACTTAAGAGACAACCTGTAGATCCCTGAAGCTCAAGAACATTTTAAGTGCAATTACCGTGCAGTGAAAAGTGCACCAGTCCAGCACATTAAATATAAGTACTGCAACTAAAGGGTTTGCTCTATAAAGATTTACCAATGTGGCAATATCAGAAATTTCTCAGATATTCAGTGTATAAAAAATGTCTCTCCTATATGCTTTGGAGCTATAAAATGTTTTAGTTTATTATTATTTTGAGCATGGTTTATGCAACGGGCATCATGAAAGACATGAAACTGCTGTTAGTCTCTTAGCTTGTGTGAAACATGTTTTCTGTAGATGGTATTACAATAACGGGATTCAGATCCGTACTTAAAGAGTCAGATGTGTCATTCCTTTGATCACGTTTTTGCAGTTTCCGCAACAATATAATTACAATGTATGGAGATCTGTGTGAATCTTGGCAGAAATGTGTTAATTACTTCTATAATGTGCTGAATTGAATTACTGTATTCATATTTTTGAAAAATTAATGTATGTGGCACTCATACTAGACACAGTGAAAGGAAAAGCTAGTTATATTTGAAGATTTGCCGAACTTGCAAATCTCTGGGGTCACCGTACTTTTGTTAGGTTACAGTGCTACCATCGTGAGGACAATTTAGGAGGGCTGACCTCATCCCCTTTAGATACATCACATCCATAGCGTCCGGTTCAGAAATACGTTTTTTTCCCCCTCCCAGGCAGTAGCATAAAGTCTAACCCACGCACGAGCCAGTTTTTGAACCAGTGTCCAACATCCTTAGCGTTTGCCACACCAGAAGGGCCAGAAAGTTTGAGAGAGACACAAGCAAGGGTCTCACGGCGATACAAAGGGTCGAGGACGCAAGCGCTTTCTGAAGGACTTTGGTGAGCTTACAATGTGAATTTATTTAACTTTGCGCGCCGTGAGCATGGTCACTCAGTAATGAATTATATTGTTTTTTAACCTGTAAGAGTGCTGTACCAAGCTCTCGAAAAGAGATTAATTCCCGAATACAGCACACCCGACAACAATTAATGATGCATCTGGTCTATTAAAAGCACATCCAGTTTTGTAGCACGTTAATTATGACCCTCTCTGCATGCAGTGATTGTGGGTCAGCTCTGTTTGTTCTCTTAATGTTTTCATTTTGTCCTGAATTGAAAAGAGCTGCCAATGTGTGGTGAAAAGGCCCACGTTTAGGGTTGGACACGACTGACTATCCTTACTATTGTATTATTGTTTCTATTTTGTGGAAGAATTCCCATCCAATGGATTACAGATACTTACATATAATTATAACCACATGAAGGCTTTTTTTTTACAATTTAGACAGGATTTTGCTATAGGTTATTTAATCGGTGATGAAAAAATGATCAGAGAAAATAATCACTAGCTATTGTGTTGAGTGTCACCATCTTGGAAAATGTACCTTTTTAATAACCAAGACCTTCATTTATAGTACTTAGATAACGCCTGGTTATTATTGTCAGTAAATAGCAGTAAAAAGTATATCCCTTACTGCAATGTAAACCTTACATATTTTATATATAGATACATTACATGCACATATATCTTATACCAGAGCTGAAATGAACAACTCAAATATGACTGTGTGCACATTAAACTGCTCTGTATAACAGATTATTAAAGATGCTATAAATGCATTATTAGGAGGTGTGCTGTAATTAATCCACAACAGTGTCCAGGATAAGCCATCGGGAAGTGACTGAATGGACACCTGTTGTTGATTTTATGGGTACTTTTATGAATGGACATGTATTTACTAAAATAGCATTGCAATAGTATGATTCATTGTGAGGTTCTGACGAGCAGCCTTTCGGTGGTTTTTATATGGAAAAATAAAAGCACATTTATAAATCAGTTAAGTAATTCCGAAAGAGTCACTAAAAGGCAGGACGACAATTTAGACCATGTCTGACACTTCTGTAAATGGGTAGCAAATGTCTGCAAACTAGTTATTAAATTAAATTATAGTTGCCATTATTTATTAATTATGCATTATAATTATATAATTATTATGTGCTACAAGTTACTGAATAGTGTGATATTTTACTGTCAAGGTATTTTTTTGATGTAACTTTGAATGCCGGGTGAAAATTAAGGTAATATTTTAAATGAATTAAATACAACATCCATGACTTCCATGTTTTTTGAGTCACTGTACTAACCTCATAATTAAATGGACGTAAATACGGCACTTGTGTATCTTATGGAGTTACTGAGAATAATTCTGTAATATATTTTGGTCAATTACCAGTAAGAACCGCTGCTATTCGAAATTTCAATAAATAAGTTCCAGAGTGTTGAACTGGGCTTGATGCATTTCCGTTTATGTACAAATACATCCTTAGGATGCTAACAAACACTGAAATCATCTTCAAGCCCAGACGTTCGCCGTCAGCCCTAAGTCAGAAAAGGCGGGTCGGGGGCAGCCGTGCTTAGGTTCCGCAGACAGAAGCTGTCTGATACACAGCCACCGGTACCAGGATCCTGGGTCAATTCACCACGGTGGGAAAACGCCGACATCGATACGGCCCACACAAAGAGAGCGGGTCCCCGACAGAGAAAGAGGCAGGTCCTTCTTTTATTGGCCGGCGTGGGGAGCATTCTTCATGCAGGGTATCGGAATACAGGATGCGCCGTGTCTTGGTCCCGTTCCCCTGGAACCCCCTACCCTAGTTCAAGCCTCCCGCGGTTTGTGTCACCGATACTCAGCTTCCAAGGAGCTGCCTGACCGTGACAAACCAGCTCAGAGCCTCTTGTCGTGTGGCTGCAGGTGCTGGGAGAACTTCCTGAAAAACACCTGGTGGGGGTGGGCAATAAAATGGGGAAGATTTGTGGTGCACGTGTTTGGATGCTAAAAGGCCTGGGTTATTTGTCCGCGAACAGATCGGAAACCCAATTAATAATCCGCAAAATGTAAAGTCCATTCAGAAAATGAGAATCCCATCCCTGTGATGTGTATGTTGGGGGGGGGGGGGGGTTGGACTTTGTTTTCAGGATGGAACAAAGAAATTCCCGGGATACATTTTGATAATATTGATATTGTGCTTTACATTTTTGGTCAACTAAGGAATCATGGGATACCATAAGTTAGAAACCCAACAGAGGTTGGTGAGTCTGTTTGTCACAGGCGTTGTGGCACTTAACACGTCCCCCTCACATTTTATAATTATTTGTTTGAACCCCCCCCTGCACATTTAACATAAAATATTAGTTTTATGCCACTGTCACCCCCATTCAAAATGCTTCTGATGCTCCTGCTGCTTGTGATGCAAAAGATATAAGAACAAAAGCAGTTTTCAGCAGGAGATGCTCAAGACTCACAGGGAGCTGAAATCAGAAAAAAATAATGATTTGGTAAATGCTTGGATCTTATTAACTTTAACCCTGAATTGGGAAAGTGGAACAGTTATGGAATAGATCGAGAAATAATCAGTTATTTCGCAGATTTTGGACAGGAGCTGGAAATCTCCGAGATACATCATGAACACGTCTCCTGACATATATCATAATCAGCTAGCTACTGTGTCAGGCAAATATTTATCGATCAATAAACAAAGATGAACACACCCTTCATAGGGAAAATATGTGCAAGCAGTTGTACAATTTTGTGTTTATGATGGAAATCTGTGTGGTTAACACTTAATTTGAAAGGATTCTATTCCTTATACAAAAAAGCCCTTTTTTGTTTTTAGATCATACTTGTCTAAGTAGTCATGCAGACTATAAAATGAGTTGTTTTAGCTGAGGACTACAAAAGAAGAAGCGGTGAGGCAGGTGGAGTTCAAGTCAATGAAGGCTCACTGAGCTACTATTTGGCAATTCCATGTGTATTACAACCTTTAAACATATTTTATTACAATCTCACTTTGCTGCTGAGGTGTGAAACACAGGCTCAGCTGGGAAATCCAAACTGCAGTCGTGCCCCACCCTACGCACACTGAATGCTACTTTAAACTTGATATGGGCAAAACAAATGGTAGAAATTCACCTCTGAAAGGAACAAGCCGTCAGAAGCTTGGTTCCTGAAAGCAGCCTTAAACAATAGCCTTACACTTGTGTGCCAGACTGGAGTGTCACGTTCACAAAAGTCTAACCGCGGGCCTTTTTTTAGGGAAATGATGTGACAGCACCGAATGCTTAATGTTACAAGATGACACTGTAAATCATTGAAAAGCAGCTTGTCGCACTCTTCTAACTGCATTTGTCTGCCTAAAATCAGTTATCTTTAGTTACATTTACATTGCAAAAGAAGGATGAGGCAGTGGCGAGAGCTACCATAGGATAATTCAAAGAGTCGGGTTAAATGCATGGAGGAAAAGGACCCGTGTTAATTATTTTAACATTTAACCACATCGTGCCAGACTAACACAGCAGTGTCCTGACACAAAAGCAGGTGCGGTAATGTACAGTAACAGATACAGTTAGATAGTAGCGAAGAGATAATGTTATTATCTATTCATCTCACATAGGTGCTTAGTCAGTATCGGGTCACAGGCAGCACCTTAGATAGGATATAAGTGTGTTAGGTCAATCTTTTGATGAAGACTTCAGCATAAGGGATGCATGTCACCTCACAAAGTGGGTTTCTTTCCTTGAAAGGTGGAAGGGAAAGTTTAGTAGATGGTGAGGTGAGCACGGTTTCCGCTCAGTCAGATGTGGGAACTTTGGAACGTCCTAGGGTGTGTACTTAAGTGAGGGTCAAGGCTGAAAGTCTATCCGGAGAAATTTTATGTTGTGCATGATGAATTCACAAAGTGTCACTACTTATGTATATGAAAATGATTGGTAACACTTTACTTGAGGGGGCACAAGTAACTTAGGCACTCAGCTGCGACTCAAGTGCAAATCATGAACAAATATAGTAACTGTATGAAATACATGAATCATTATGATTTATTAATGAAGAACAAGCATGGGATCAGTATGTAACTAACACTTTGTTTCTGGTTAATTAATACATTAAGTAAGGGTACTACTATATTATTTTTGCCCCTTCAATTAAAGTGTTACCAAATGATTTTTCTTTTTACATATTTTTTGTTGTTAAAATATAAGTCTAGTTCTAGACAAGATCACAGGTTTGCAAGATTCAGCAATAATATTTAGGACTTTATTAACTTGTTTAATGTTATTTAAATGCCCTGTTGATTGTATGCTTAATTACCGAATGTCATGCATGATCGCTTGGGTTTATTTTCTCCAGTAATTAAGAGAATATTTATTAGACTCGATCTGATGACTCTAATCAAGAGAGGAATTAGCAGATGGATGGGTAGACAGTGTAACTCCAGGGAAAGAGGTTTCATATATATTTCTATGAAAAATGGTCTGGATTAGTGATTAATGGCACAAAAATGTAAAAAAAACTAATAATAAAATAAACAAAACAAAAAAACGTTTGAACAAACCATAGCCATTGAAGCCATAAATGTGTTAGAGGTTAAACTAACATACCCTTCCAAAACAGGGCAGTTTGATTGTTTATATTTAATTAGACAGAACCAAAAGCCATTATTATTTTTCAGAGAAGCCTACATGATGCCATGCTAATTAACTGTTGATGTTTTGAGCTGGTCTTTTAATTGTGCAATTATCGTGGCCCACTTTTACTCGTTGCTGTGTATTAAGGAGCTTATTTGTTACAGCGGTCAATGTTAAGGGCCCGGCTATGGTATAAAACAGCAGTTTCCTATAGCTTGAACACTGCCACTATAGCTGCAGCCTGTACCGGCTTATGTTAAATCATTTGCTTCATTAATAAAGTGGATGACTTTCCCTCAGAGAAGAAAGGAGTCACTTTTCAGAGGAGGTTTCAGGGTGACTGGTTACGTTTTTATATATGCAGAAATTAATCAGAAACATGCACAGCATTTGGAAGGAGTGCTAATTCATTCACTGCTCCTTTAGCTATTTTGGTGCATCGCTAATGCTGCAGTTGCCACTAGGCTAAGCTGCAGTGTACGTGGCCCTGTTCTCAGACAGCCTCGTGGGCCATACCAACTGAGCAGCTCGAAGGGGGTCAAATGTACACAGGCGTTAGCAACAGGAAGGGCTCTTTAAGCGCGCCGCATGCACAAGGCGGGCGGCTAACCTCTCTTAGCACGGCTACGGTCTCCGAGCGGTAAAACTCTGCAGGAGCCGAAGCAGAAAGTCACCCACGATAAACCTAATAACTGAAAAAATGAAACTGAGTGGCCCTAAAATAAAGGCATTTGCAGTAAAGTGGGGCTCAGAACTAACAACCCTTTAGCTTTCAAGAGCAACATATGTCCTCTGAAGTGAGTTTCCTGCCAATGGCCATTAAAAGCTTTTTTTTTTCCATCTCGATTTGCTCCTGTGCGTCAATAAATAAATCAAAATTTTGGGTCATACTGTTATACCTTGGCACTCAGCCTCGTCCAGTGTTAAAATCAGTAACATTATTTGTTATCCGACACAAACTGTTTGTTCTTAACGACGGCGTGAATTTTCACAAATCCGTGTTTATTAAGTACACAGTAGTGTCAGCCGGAGGCACATTTCTGTAATAGTAATAAGATTTATGTTTAAATAGCAGTGAGGATGTATTAAAAAGGGTTGATTGTGTGCTTGACGAGTGCAGCTAATGCCTTTGTTAAATGTGACCTGAGTTAGGCGATCGGTTGAAGATTACACCTACAAAAGGCATTTATTGGTGCAGACATGGGGGTACGTTAACTGTACGAGAAGGAGACTAAGTGTTACAGATCAGTTTTATATTTATTTTCTTAAGCCTTTAGAGCAGTTACACAATTTATTTACTATTTATGGACCTTATTTTTATTTGTAATTTATATGTATTATATGATGCTTTCTTCTGGAGTGGGCTGGGGGGCCAAAATAATTCTCTGTCCTCAGTCTGTGTCAGAGGTCTTTGATGTTCTGGTGTCTGTCTCATAGGCTTTTTCCACACCGAAATTTACATCGGCTTCCGTCGCGTTGATGTGGGAAGCCATGAACTCTGGGCCATCCGCCACGCATTACGAGGGGCATTATGTAAAAATAAACGTACTCTGCCGGAACTGAAAGCGCGTTATGATTTTTTTAAGTTAATAGAGTAAAAAAGGCGAATAAGCTGATGGTGGACTCTGGGCCCCAGACTAAATAGGGAGTGTTTTCTCTTCCCCATTTGAAGAGTATACATGCTTTCCCACCCCCTGGACAAGGGGCATATAGCAGGGCTGTTTGTGATATATTGTGTACAGGCACTGCCGCAAGCTCATCTTCAAAAAAGATACAAGTAGACAGACAGTGGGGCTGCTTTGTGGAAGGAAGTCGCTTGTTGAAAGGAATATGCATAGACGCGTAGAATGTAGAGGGGCAACTGGCTTACAGTGCCCCAGCCATCCTACTGCTTTTTTGCCCAGCCTGTACACACTTTATCACAAACAAAACACATTCTATACATATATAGATAAAGAGGTGAGCAGCATTACCAAATTTTTCTGTTCTTCTGTGTCACACATAAAACTTCTCAACTTTGGTTTTATACAGTACAGCAACTTGCATCGCAGCCCCGATAATGTGCGAAGTCGATTGTTCGATGTAATATATCCAATAGTAATAATAATGTGGCTGGAACAGGTTACTGTCAAAGGAATGACTGTAATTAGCTGATCTGGAACACAGTAAGATGAACTCCTGACCCCTACTTAGCAAGCGTTGAGACATATGAGTAAAGTCACACAAATATGAGCTTGTCTATATACATAAATAGAAGCGTGTCGGGTGTGACAAAGAGATTAGTGGAAAGAGAAGCTGAGGCTGAGTCCCCCCAGTCATCATGAGACGAGGCAGCCTGGTTTAGGTTCTCGAACTCTGCCGTTGACCTCAGGAGGAAAGAAAAGGAGCAGGGTCTTCAGGAAGTCTGCTGGTGGGGAATGGCGCTCCGTGCCAGGAAGCTCTCCTAAAGCGCAGTGAAGAAGCTAACACAACGAGCAAAGGGGAGCTTGGGGTGGCGACGGCTGAAGATAGAGCCGCATGGGGTTAGGGTTGCAGCGTAACGTGTGCATGCAGAGCTTCGTAACGTGTGCATGCAGAGCTTCGTAACGTGTGCATGCAGAGCTTCGGGTCACTAACTGACATCGCTGCTTCATTTATTGTCTGCAAAGCTCACCACACATGTGTCCTGCGCCAGATGCATTTATCATAGCAAAACAAAGGTTAGAAATGCTACTGTTGAATTTGAGTTTATTTATTCATCTCCCATCGATAAGGGAAAGCATCTAAAGGCAGTGTTACATCTTAATTGTGGCAGGTTTTATTGTGCATGTTTAATATGGAGGACGTCCTGCCAGTGCATGTGTTAAGCGTTACTTGATATTGTCTGTCGTCGTTGGAAGCCTTTTGAGAATTTAACACCAATTCATGAATGCAGCAACTATCACAGTAGCAACAATTAGATTCTGGCAAACTACAGTATAAACTATGTTCCCTTCATTGTTGAAATTACTTTGTTATGCCAAGTGTAATTGTCTTTTATCTCTTTTCAGACAGGACATGCGATAGCAATTTATGTTCTTGTGTGCCTCCACTTAAGCCTGTCAGAAAATCTTTAATGCCTGTAACCGATGCATTATGGGAAATGGATCCAACACGATACCTTGTGGCAATTATTAATGGTGCTTTGCGGGGCACCGTTGTACACTGCTGGTGATAGCTAATGTGCACTACAATGTGCCCCCCCCCACCTTATTGCCAAAAACTGAAATTAGCATTATATTTCCCTTCTGCTTCGACACTATTTTGAGCATTACTTTAAATGAAAAAATGTACCGTGATATTCCATGCATTTGGAGTTAACCTTTATTCTGTTAAAGCTGAATTATCTAAACTCGGTGCAGTAGAAGCGCTTAAATTGCGCAGACAGACAGCAGTAAGGTACACACCTCGTATAACACTGCTCAGCAGACTTTTGCAAACAGGGCTTTTTATACAAATATGTTTCAAGTGTCTTTCCAACAAATGAGATGCGGGGCTCCCTTTTTTGTCTCAAGATGGCCGAATATATTCTTTATTTATTGCACTTTTAACACAAAATCGTTGTTTCAATGAAAGCCAATAAATATTTCCATTAAAAATAGGCGAGTCAATTTTTAGGCAGCAAGCGGATTAAGGAGTGGCTGGAAAAACAATGATTATGATTAACCTCAGGGTGCCGCGTTCTGTTTGCGCGCCTGCCACCTTTCAGCTGATAATACAAGTAATTTGGACGCCAAAGCAAAGGCCACTGGGAAATGCAATAGCTACCCTACATTAAACTGGAGTAGAAATGAGATTTACCTGGGCTGCTGGGGACTGACACGTTGAGAGAGGGAAAATGTGCTTTATGGGCCGTAGTTAATTCAAAGCATTGAAATGAAATAGAAAACACTCACGATGGACCCCGGAACGGGCTTGTTAGTGTTTCCCCCTTTTGTTCAACCGACGCTACGCTAAACAGCACCTCCTCACAAACACTGGGAATCACCCTTGTTATTAGTTTCTGCATTTAGTTTTATAACATGCAACAGTTTTAAAATGTGGAATCTCTTTAATTTCCCGAATAAAGCTTCAGTTTTAAAGAGGAGTCAAGCGCCATCTAAATTGTTTCTATTAATATTTAGCAAGTGAAATATACAATAATGTGCTTATCTGTGAATGATTTACTGCACTCATTTCTCATAGTGCAAAAACATGGAACACGGAATAATCAAGTGCACAGAACGTATATTAACAGAGAGAATACAGAGGGCAAATTTGACTATCAACTTTTGTACCGACAGGTAAAATAGTGTAGTGAATGTTTTTGAATTGGAATTAATAAAAGTTTGACATGTATGTCCGATCATTTACCATGATAATAAAAACAAGTGTATATATAGTTTATCAGTCTTGCCACAGATGAAACTGAGCTTCAACAATCAACCATAAGGGCCAATTAGTATATTTCTCTGTGTGACACTCTGTGACATGTGTTTGTCTTGCTTTTTCCTTTTATCAGCTCTAATTTCCTTAAGTACTTTGTTATAAGAAATAACAACCAGGGAGATATTATCAGCACTTTCATGTAGTAAGAATGAACTGCAATGGCATGTTTCCCACAACCATGCATAGCAATGCGATGATGCAGGTCTCCTGACGATTATGACTTTATCCTGACATGCTGACGCACGAGAACGTTTTTATCTCCCTTTTTTTTATGGAGGTGGCCCAGTGGCACCCTGGGGTATGGAGGCCGGCACCAGGCCACTGGCCTTTCTTTTAATTTTTATCAATAACCAGACACTGCTGAAAGACACAACCATTGTACAAAATCGCTCATTGAAGCGAGTGTCCTCTCATTCCTTTAACTGGTGACATACTCTATGCAGTGCTGCTTTTAGGGGAATCTCAATATCTGAAGCCTAACACTGTGTATTAAAGAAAATTGTAGTTGATAGTAAAGTCGAAACACCTGAAGGTTTCATGGCCAAAAACAAAAAAGCCACAGTGGAGAAAAACTGGACCCATTGGCTCTGTAGAATATTATTCAGTGCTGTAAAGGGACCTAGTGTAAAGCCCCTAGTCACTCTGAAAGCTGAGATCACCAGGTACAAAAGGCGGTTACAAAAAAGAAAGGATTACCTCAGGAAGACAGAAGTTTGGTATTCTAGTCCGAAGAGTTCATGTAGGATCTGGACTGGAATAGTAAATGAGGCATCTAGGCTTGTGAAAGAGAACGCCATAGATTTTATTGTGTGATAATAGTAGCTTCTCAGCCAGTTCTTGTTAGTAGATGAGTGTCACCAGCAAACTGATGTCAACTCGGCTGTTGACAAGATTGGGGTGAGAGGTCTGTAATCTTACTGAAAAACATACATTCTGAATACCTAATCCAACAAGACAGGAAGAGTGAACAAGAATCGAGAAAGGGGAAAAAAAAAACGTCAGGTATTGTGTTCCAGTGCAAAATGTATCACAGAACATCATCCCAGAACGTCACTCAATAAATATAGTGTTACTTTATATAATTATATGTTTATAAATATCATTGAAACAAAGAATATGTTTCCAGAATCTGTTCTCTATCATGAATTAATCAAGGAAATAATACTTTGTCTTTCCTATAAATTATTTTATTTCTATGTTTATTTGAAAACTGTAATGCTTTGTGGCAATATGTAAAATGTAATGTAGCAATGAAAAAAGTGCCATAATAAGTAAATTCTGCTTACTAATAATAAAACATAGTAATGTGAAAAACGTATATATATGAGAGCTTTGAATCAGGATTTCCCAGAAAGCGGTACTTACATGTACAGTTGCAACCCAATAATATCCAGAATCGTATTCGTTTCATAATACTAATCTTTTATCACCACTTAAAACGACCTGTACTGTGGGTTTAATCGAAGTACCCTTACGCCCATATTAAAGCGTTTAACTTTTCAAAACAAGCATTTTCTGAACGAGTGGATTATGGGTTTAATAATCGGATAAATACAAATAGCGTTGTTGACTTCGTTCACCTTTGTTTACCGGGCTTTGCAATCCTGTTGGTACAGTAGGCTCATGAGCAGGTGCCGGTGAACGAGCGCAACAGACTATAATACTATAGTGGCACAACTAGAGCTCCCAAAAGCTACTGACTGTCCGTGTCGCAAAGTGCGCTTGAATAACTGTTAAGTCGTTATGTTTACGCGGCAAACTGTTACTGCATAAACAGACGTGCTGTTTGCTGTACAAAATGCATAATACTGAAGATAGGGTACGACGGTGTTTATCTATCCTATATATCAAGTATGTGGTGTCACAGCTACACAAAAAACATGCCAGATTACGCATGTTTAAAACATATAATCTAATTTAATAGTTTAACTTTAAGTGAGGACTAGTAAAGGTGTTTTAGTTTTAAAACATACCTCTCCCTGAAATCACAAGTTAACGTCATAGTAATTGCAGCAATGATCATGCTCTTCTTGGTATTTTTAAATGTACATGCATGCAGAAACTAATCAGAAGTTCATTCGTCCTGCTTTTGATTGATACGAATACAAAGATTAAATGATACGGACATTTAACGTGGATGGATTAGGTTGGGGGGGAAGTATTGTTGGCTGCTTTGCCTTAAGGGGCTCTTTTCTTCTGTCGATGAGTGCTACACAGCACGGGTGTCAGCCTTTTATTCAGACCTTGAGCAAATCACTGGTATGTTACCGAGCTGGGTCGGCTTAAAATTCTCATGTAGTGAAGCCTTAAATTTGCCGTGTCTTCATTTATCTGACTCGGCAAAACACCACGTGACAGCGGTTTCTGTGCCTTTAAGATGATTTAACGCTAAAGAACGCTATCAAAAACTAAAGCATCCCCGCTAAAAGGATGATTTGGGTGTTAACCAATCTAAGCAAAGCATAAAAATCCTGCATACAACCCGAATCCTAACCTTGTCTGGAACTGAACAAAACTGTAAATATTTCTGCTTTGTGGGGGTGTCTGACAGAAAAAGGGCAAGGCGTCTGGCGAGTGTAAAGCACATGTTCGCTTCCTTTCTGTCTCATCCAGTTACTTTATGGCACCATTAGATGCCATTTAAATCACAGTTCAAACGAAAGCATTTCTTGACATGACTGAATTCTATTCAACAATCATATATTTCTTATCCCCAGCAGTCACTGGTTAATTAATTGCTCTAAAAATAACCGGACAAAGATGTTTAGAAGTTTTTACTAATTTCAAAATACAGTTGTGGTTAAATAAACATTATCAGCTAAAACTATGTTAATTGGCAACTGAAGCAAATGCTAATTATATACATGTATATAAAATTATAAATTATATATATCACACAATATATAATGTTATGCATATATAATATATAGCAAAATGTAGCCAGTGATTAAAAGGGTAATAAAACAGGCATATGCAATATTGTGTTTATGTTTCAATTAATTTAATTATATTGGCCAAGGTTACGTGCATTAAAGGAGTGCAAATCAAAACTTAATTTGAATTTCTAAGTAGATGTGGAATTTACATCCTGTCCGGGGAGGACCCACCCTGGGGCCCCAGTGCTGCCTGGGACTGACTCCAGTGGGACACTTGTTGAGTGGGATCCGCGAAGGACAATTATTCTGTGGAGACCATTTTAAAGCAACCATGTATCTAAACTTCTCTTTAGCATCAAGATTTTTCAAATGTGTCACCTGTGTGATGCCATAGCCAGTCAAGGGGAGCCTAATCTAGTGTTTTCCATGTCACAGTTTCCTGATAACCCTGCTGTTAATTAATATTTTGATCTCTAAGAACATTTGAGCAACAAAGTCTGTTTAGGTTATTCGCCTTTGGAAACGGGAAAAACACATTATTATCAGGAACAGCACCCTGTAACCAAGTCATATTTATTATTACTTTTTATACATTGAATAATTACAATTCAAAGTAGCATAAGTCACTCCACTTTAAAACATCTTTATTCCTTAGTATTTGATTTACAGAGGTATGTAAGGAGCGCAGTCATGGGCTTCCCATATGATTAGTCAGGTTGAAAAAAGACTGAATTATGTTGAACCACAAACAACACAGGGGTACTTCATATTATTGGGGTATTTTACTATTGTGGACTCGTTAATGCCTATCCCTAACCCTAACCCTATTCTGGGCTTGTTGATCTCTAACCCTAACCCTAACCTACCCCTAGCCCTATCCCTAACCCCATCTCTATCCCTATCCCTAACCCTGTTCTGGGCTTGTTGATGCTTATCCCTAACCCTAACCTATCCCTAGCCCTATCCCTAACCCTATTCTGGGCTTGTTGATGCCTATCCCTAACCCTAACCTATCCCTAACCCTATCCCTATCCCTATCCCTAACCCTATTCTGGGCTTGTTGATGCCTATCCCTAACCCTAACCTATCCCTAGCCCTATCCCTAACCCAAACCCAACCCTAACCCTCTTCCAAATGCATTGCCCTAAAGATGATGCATCTCCCTGGTCTAATGATACTTTTTTTTTTTCTGTTAAAATACAGTTTCCTTCGCATCTTTATACCAGTGGGAAGGTTTCACAGTTTCTCTTTGTCTATAGTCCCTTCTATAGGGCTTGAACCAACAACCTTTTGTAGACATTCTTAATCGCCTGCTGCTCACATCACACTGTGGGTTTTCCATTAGTAGTTTTCCTCGGCTGCTGTGACATCATATCAGAGAGATGCAGTAATTTTTGTTCCCCATTTAGATGCCATCCACAATCTTGAGTTGAAAATAAGGGCTCCTTTCCCCCGAAATCCTGATAGCAGGGCAGTGATACAGCTGTAACAACAAAATATATCATACTCCTTTCATACCTGCAGAGCACTCCACTGTTCAATTAGATAGGGTTTTATTTGACATTGTTGTCATGTGCATACAACATGCAATCCTTTGTTTATCGTTCATGTTGAGGAAGATCCTGTCACATTCCTCGACGAGAGACCAGAAGGAAACACTGCACTCCTAAAAGAAGCAGATCTTACGTCTTACCCTGCAAATGCAGTGAAACATCTTACTGCTTCATGCAATGAAATTATTCTCACATATTTGGAATTTGCCTGCCAGTGATTTAACAAGTACATTGTTACTTCTTTTAATAGGGATTTAAAATCTGTATTAGTTACATAATATAGATACATGCAGTAAAACTGACGTATAAATTAAATGATAAATACCTTTACTGCTAAATGAAGGATGCAGGACATATAATACTTATGATTTCCTCAAAGGATCACTGGTGTTTGAAGAATTCTTAGAAGATATTTCTAATACCTGTTACCCAAATATTCCCAGAAAGACAAAATATTGACACGCATAACATAGGTGTTTCTCAAGAATTTATTCTGTATATTGAAAGATATACTTCCGAACCAAAACAAATCTGATGCAATCACAAATGTGAATCCAAATTATTTGCGTGTCAATGCTTCAAAACCAATGCAAAATGGTCAGTGTGGTGTTATTCTGAATTTTTAAATATAACATGCAGTGTAACAAATGATAGATATTTGGGGTGTTTATCTCTTACAATGTCAATGTTGCATGCAATGCTGCAGTCATCTTGTCAATGCATTTTAAGAAGCCATCATTACGTAAGCCTTCATTTTGGTCGTGGTATCTTCTGGAAGATTTAACTTACGAGCATGACATGCTGATAAATGAGAAGCCCCTGAAGAATCCCTTCACATCTTACAGTATGTGCGACTTTTTGTGGCAACTGTTACATTTTTTTACAGTTGTAAATACTTTAAAATTTGGAGAATGATTTATTGTTCTAATGTAAAGTTTTGCAAAGGAAACTTGTGGATTCTAATTTACTGTCTTTCATTCCCATACAAACTGTTTATTTTCTGGTTTTATAATTTTTTTATTTACATTTGTGTTTATTAAAACAAAAATAAAGAAACATCTAATTTGCTGATAAAAGTAAGTGCTGATTGTCTTGGTGTTTAATCTGTAAAATCTTTATTCATGGGTGTTTTTTTTGTGTATTTTTTAACAAAATGTCCTGGTTTTCTTAAGTCTGAATATCCTTGACCAGAAAGGAGAATCAGACTGTATTTATTCCATGTGACATTATTTGATATAGCCATTAAATGACTGAAGTAGACCTTGAAATGAGAGATGTACAGTATAATTAGGTACTGTTCATCCTGGACGCTAGTCTAGTAGAGGTGGAATACGTAGCGTGAATGTAGACTTGTGCCCTGCCTAATTACAGGCATTATCTCATTTGCCATTGTAAGGGACTGTTGTTCCATTTTTCCCATTTGTTTAATCATGCTTTTCACATATTGGCAGGTACCATTTGGTCTGAAAATCCGCACGGGGGTTTTTGAATTGGGGGAGAAAAAAAAAACCTTGCTTTTCGGTAATGCGGCGCAATTTGTCAAGTAATTAGCCAAGCTAATTCAATTTTTGTAGCACTAATCAAACGAATACGCTAAAGGATTCTTTCCGCCGCCAGTTCGCTGTCTGTTCACATTTGACTTGATGGTTTGAAGAGGCTCCTCCTTTGGCCCCCCACTCCACTTAATCACCTCATTTGCATTTTATATTGGTAAATCAAATTAAGCACCAGCGGCTTTTAACGTGATTGACTGTGGTCAGGCCTGCTCAGATGGGATTTTTCTTTTTTTTTCCATAGAAAATTAGACCAATTTTAATGTTAGCAGAGCTTGGCTTCACATATTCAGCAAAGCGCATTCACTCAGCTAATTAAAAGCTTTTTCTGTGGATGACCGAGTTCCCCAGCTGCTTCTGGCCTTCCCTGGGTTTTACTTTTGACTTTGCCCCCCGCCCCCCAAAAAAACCTCCTTAGACTAGCCATTGAAAGTGAGGCCCAATAATCCACACATAATGAAATCAAGTTTGATCAACGTTCACATTCACCTCAGCCACCACCGTCTCCTTTAAAGAGGTTGGACGCCGTGGGCAGCATGAAAGCATGGTCCTCAGTCCTCTTATAGATGTGAGTGTTACATGCAGACATCCACCCACCACTCATACACACATATATTGCATCTGTATTTATCACTATTAAATATGTTTATATATATATGTTATAAATATATGTATATATATTTAATATGTTATAAATTAATATTATTATATATATATACACACACACACACACTTCAGAAATATAGTACATTGTATTCTATGTATAATTTACTGTCTTGTGGTATTTTTGTTCCTTTGCTTTGCCCTCATCTATAACCATGGCAAACTATTTGAGAATCTGCTTGCAAACTTGCAAACAAAACATGAGGATGATGATGAGTGTCATCATCTGTCATGGTTTTTTGCCCCATCCTGGGTTATTCCTTGCCTTGTGCTCGTTGTTTCTAGGATAGGATCCTGATCCTGAGACTCTGCACAGGACAAGTGGGTATACAAGATGGATGGATGGATGGATGGATGGATGGATGGATGGATGGATGGATGGATGGATGGATGGATAATCACCGTCACCAGTGTTTATATCCAGCCTTATATCCTGCATCCAAACTGTGCCCTTATGGTCTCCTTGTCTTGGTTCTTTATATAAACACTAATAAAAATAATAATGAACTTCATTTCCACTAGTTCCAAGCACCAGTGGAGTTAGAGATATAAATGAGCTGCATCAACAGATGTGAAATATGTTTTTAATAAAAGAAAAAATACATCTGAGAAAAGGGACCAGGAAAAAGGGAATATCCTTCGGGGAATAATTCAGACTAATGGTCGGCGTGTTTCCCCGGCAGGGCCGAGCGGGGTCCACACTGCCCCCCCTAGCCTTGATTGCAGCTTTTAGCATCATTACTGTTAGAATGGGAATGTTAACGCTGAAGAGCCCCCCCCCCCCCACCCATCCCCCAGCTTGTAAACTGAAGTCTACAGGGGAAGCTGGGGGGCAGAGCAAAAAGAAACAAAATGAAAACTGTATTTGTCTTCTTCCCTTTTGACTTTGACAACATGTTTCTTGTTGTTTTGTAGATTAGTGTTTAATTGGGGACATGTTAATTAAATCCTGGTGCAAAAGCTAATATTAATTCAAATAGATTTTCCATTATTTGTCTTTCAACATACATGAACGAATAACTTTTGTTTTTTGTTTTGCTTTGCTTTTGTTTGGAATGTATGTTCCTGCATTGCTGCTCTTCGCTGACCATAGGATCCTTTGCATCTTAATATAAAAATTAAAGAAAATCATCAGTGATGTGGAATTACTCCTGGTTTTGTCCTCTCTCGTGTTTTTATTTTCCGGGCCTAGTTTTAAGTTGCAGAGAATACGCTCCCTGCTCGAGTTCCGCTATTGTGCTCCGACCGGAGGCCCAATGCCTCCACCGTATCTGCCGGGAGATTGCCCAGACATCACCGGCAAGTGGGCCATTTCTAGCCGTCCCCCCCAGGGAGAAGCCCCCGTCTGTGAGATGGAAAGGGAGGGGGGGGGGGGTGGACAAACCATCCACCAGCTGCTGCCCCCCCCACTTCCCTGTCTATGCGTTTTACCATTATCTCATGAAAAAAAGAAAAAGAAACGTAACCACTGACCGCAATAAAGGCAACGTCACATTCTTACACAAAGATTTTTCCTTTTATATATGTACTATGTTCTTATAAATAAATAGATGAAGGTTAGAGTCTCAGTTTGTATGTGAATAAATATTAAATTAAAACAAGCAAATAGGGTTAATGTAGATGTGTGTGCGTGTGTGTGTGCGTGTGTGTGTGTGTGTGTGTGCGAGCGGGTTTACCTATACTTATGGGGACACAATGTCCCCATAATGTGATAAATATCCGTTTTTTTTTGCCTTATGGGGACATTTCCTGGTGTGTGTGTGTGTGTGTGTGTGTGTGTGTGTGTGTGTGTGTGTGTGTGTGTGTGTGTGTGTGTGTGTATATATATA
>JAABNY020000039.1:4562617-4572777 GCA_015164015.2 Brevimyrus niger
TGTATGCATGTGTGTATGTATGCATGTGTATGTACAGTATACATATGTATGTACAGTATACATGTATGTATGTGTGTGTGTGTATGTATACATATGTATGTACAGTATACATGCATGTATGTGTGTGCATAAGTAAATAAAATTATAAAATTTATATAAGCATTTAATTATGTAACATAAGTGGCTTTATGCCCCCCCCCCCATTCAGTGTCAGAATCGTTGTCACGGCTACACAGCCTTCAGGTTCCCCTACCTGTGTTGCCATTAATGTTTCAGGCAGTAGCCGTACTGGAGAGATACTGAGTAACTGGTGTTTCTCATCCCAGCACCGGGACCCCCCCGAGCCGCGCCCCGAGCGACCCCCCCGAGCCACAGCATCTCAGACACTACACTTCAAATCAGAGGGGTTCATCAGTGGCAACAACACACACAATCAGTCAATTCAGGACGACTATGTGATGACAGGTATGGAGCAGTACAAGAACACTGGGGCCATTTCAATGTGCCTTATTTCTATAGTCTCATGTAGCTTTCCTATGATTTTACTTTCAAATTTCTAAATAGCTGGCATTAACTTGACCATTAAAAAAAAATACTCTCTTATTGACAAATGTAATCATTATCCCAGATGCCCAGTGTGTGTATAGAGAAACACAAGATGATCCAGGTATGTATGTTCCAGGATACATGTTGAGCTTCAGTGGCGCTGAGCATGCTGGGAGCTGCGTGGTGCACACTGCACACGCGCCCACAAACAATACAGGCAGATGCACAGCTCCAGTCAGAATCTCCAAACTAGTTGAATGAAAGAGCAAACAGCTGAGCAAACAATTAACTCGTAAATATTATCAAATTTAAATAACCATTATCTAATTTCGAGGCCTGCTCATGATATAAATAACACGATGCACACGTTTCGTTGCTGGCAGGCCTGGAGTGGCTTGAGAATGCTTGAGAATGCAGTTTTCTCGGCACGTTTAAAAGCTTTATGTCGGGCGAAAATGGACTTTGAATAGCAGTAAACCCCATACACCGTAGTGTGGGTCTCGGCTCACTTTAGTACGTATACCGACTCGTCAAAACGATTTCATTTACATAGACGTAGGTAGCACGACTCACTTTTATATGGCGTGATCTGAAAGTCACGTTTTGTCGTAATGTATAGTAAGCGTTGAAAAAAAAAACTAACATCAGAAAGAAAGCAAAATCCAACGCCGCCTACCGCAGGAAGCCCGAGCCCGGCAGGTCTGGCCGCCCCCCGTCGCCGCTTCGGCGCTGGAGACTAACCGGACATAGGCGGAATGGGCGGTTTGGCCTTCCGATCGACGACGTGAATGTCGGCTCCCTCTGACAATGTACTGCTGATTAGCTGAGCGGTACGGCTTCCGAAAAAAATACCCGAAACTACATTTACTTCACTGATAATATCTTATTCCAATAACTGATGAATTCCATTATACTTTAGGTATACTGTAAGGTAAAACGCCGTAAAAGAAAACGAAATTGCTTAGCTAGACAACATTTATTTCCCTAAAGCAATTTAGAAATATCATTTTTAAGATTAAGCTTGCGTTTGGAAAAAGTTGTCCTATATCACAGGGACGACATATTCTAAATAATTTATCGTTATAATATTTTGTCCAATAGGGGGACACAAGTAGTAGTATATATAATGAGCAGAATGCATAAGCCTACCAACTCAACGTATTACTTCTCAATAATGAATTCTGTTATCATTCATCTCAAATTTCCACATTAGAGATGAGAAATAGATATCAATGTCCAAGTTCTTTAGAAATATGGTAAAGTACATTTTCACGATTTGACAAGAAAAATAATATCTTTGGCAGAAGTGTGCAGTAATTGACTGATAGGGCTTTGTTGTTTTTTTGTTTCCTGCATAATCTCTGAAATCCACCTACTCTATATATTGATTCTTTTAATCTGTTCAGCAGTTCAAAATACATTTTTAAAGCAGACTAGAAGGAAACCCTTTGCATTGTTTTCAAAGGCTATTTATTTCTTGCATAATCACTTTTAAGCAAATATTAGGTATCATATGGAAAGTGCAACATGCATGTTTAGGTTCACAGTTTCCTGTGTGCAGTTCATTAGGGGGGTTGCGCATTAGGGGGTCATTTGGATGGGGAAATATCTTGGAAAACGGCTCTTATTTTTTGTACCATATTTTGAATATACTGATTTGTTCAAGTAACGTATCACACTTTATTGCATACCTTTTCAATTTATTGTATCTTTGCATATGACTGAGTATGAGTTAATAATTCTAATATTGCACAAAACAGGTATCTGGCAAAGGCACAACTGCAAAGTAACAAAATTCCAGTTTCTTAACATATTAACATAATTGGGGAAGAATAGGTTCTTATGACAATAAATTTCATTCGTTCTGAGAATGCAGTGCTTGTGGCTCATGAAACCATTCGTTTCGTGAAACTGATTGAATGACTTCAAGTGGCTGTAACGTGAGCACAGTGAACTGACAGCCGTGTGAACGTGATGTCAACGAGCGTCGCACAGCCAAGCAGATACTAAAGTGCTCTGCATGTGTCACACGAACGAGGCTATTATAATGAGAGTTATAAACGGGAACATGAACACTGGCAACTGAGGGGCCAAAATACTCCATGACCTTGCATTGACTGAACTAATGTTTTTCTGCCATTATATCTACTAGCAATTAGAAATATTTTTGCTATTTATTTTATGCAATTTAAACAGCCTGGGACCAAGGCTTTCAATTGAACTTAATCCATCCACACGTTCCTCATCCCACCCCTTATTCAGGACAAATAATCTTTAAACTTCCATTGCATAAAAGCACCATTTGCAGAGCATCACACCTGATGTTTAAAAGTTAAAATAACAGTAACTCTCTCTCAAAAATGTCTAGATATTCAGCTGCAGAAATTTCCCATGATCCACCAAAGACTGAAAAATATGGGGCTGTTGAAGAGTACCATCCTCTCTGCGACTTATGCCTGAATCATTTCTGCTTTTACATGCCTCAGATGAAGCAAGGGGAGAACAGAGGTGTAACCTGGCTTAGCGTAAGAAGTTTATTTTGGTTGCCATGGAAATTATCTGCCTCATTGGGTTGTTCTCACCCTTAACCTGCTGTCAGACAGGCCTTCATTTATTACAGTGGATCTGCGTTGGTTGGTAAAAATGCTCCCGTGTTTCTTTCTCCGGCTTCACTTCAGATCCACCCCAGGGGATTCACCAGCATAGGGCAATGATCTGAAGGGGATTTCCATGAATGGATGTTTATATTAGCATTGAAAAACAGCGGCCCCCAATGAGCTGAAATACCCTGGGCTCACATGGCTTCACTGTCTGCAGCTACACACTTTGTGTTATACGCCGAATTGTGTTATTTATTCCCATTTTGGCTGTTTTTAGCAAGAGCGAATTTCGATTTGAGTCCAGGATCAGGGTTTCCCAGGTCTGTGTTTCATTTGGCCATCCAGAACTCCTCCCTCCCCCCCCCCCCGCCATGTGCGGAGCGGAAGATGGCTGCATCTCTGGGTTGCACAGTGCAGTCAGACAGCTGTCATTTAACTCCCCCAACAGATCCAGAAGCTAGTTTAATGACCATTGAGATAATTTTCTGAGTTTCTTCACTTTGGAACTATGGCGTGACAATACAACAGTATTTCATCTGCAGAAATGTGCAACTGCCTATGGAATGTATGTGAGCTATGCCAAGAGACATGGATACACAGCAGTGAAATGTACTTACAGTGATATTATGTATGTTTTATAGCAAAAAAAACCTCAATGAAGTTCTGAATAAAAGGCGTACCTCCTGGTAATGCAGTTTCCTCCTACAGTCCAAAGACGTGCATTTAGGCTGAGTGTAATTTATAAACTGTCTGTATTATGAATGCAGGTTCCCCAGGATGGACAGGCGTCTCCAGGGCTGTTCTGCCTGGGACAGGGTCTATGGCCCCCCCACCATGAATGGGATGCTTAGTACACAGAGATACATATAAAATCTACAGATAATCTAACGCGCTATTACACTTACATATTAACCTCATTGATGTTCCATATCCCAGCAGCTCCAGTTTTGCACAAAAAAACTGGGAACTTACCACCATACTTATCAATATCTGTTTGTCTCTTTTTCCTAATAGCAATAGTTTGAAACATCTGAAACAAGTTTGAACTTTACGGCCTTTCTTCATCTGGCTATTTACAACGCTGCACTGGAAGGCTTTTATATAACAAATGATATATGGTAAAACAATATATATATATATATATATATATATGGGCTACATAGTTACTAAAAGTACAATAATGGTGTTTATCTGTGACAGCATCTTCACCCTCTTGAGAATAACACAGACACAAGCTCTCAGACTGTAGTCTTATTGCTCAGTGGCTGAAATGAACCTTCTGCACATTTCTCAGACCACGTTCCTCATGAACATAATGTCTCTAATGTCAATTGAGATGTTATTGTTATTCAAAGCATTCAACACGCCAGCACAGCTCCCCCTAAGTTTGCTAACATCGCTCAATTAATGGTTGAGGTGGAGGTTTGTCCTGACTGCATTAAGGCATACGTCTCACATTAACGGTGTCTACTGTAACCATCATGCATGACTGAGATGGTCAGAGCAAGAATTAATAGAACCATTTGAAGACATACATGGTTGTTAATATAATATGACATGTTTAAAAATCATTTGGTGGGTACAATAAATAAACACTGTTAATCTTTATAGTGTAAAAGCTGAGCGCTACTCTATAAAACGAATCATATAAAAGTCTGACCAGGAAGCAAGGAAGACTGAGTTTAATATCTACATTTACATTTTTAAAGAGTCTATCTTTTATATTAGCATTAGCATAGAAAAATAAATCTATTTGTAAGTTATGAAAGGCCTAGCAGGAAGCTAAAATAGATATGCCCACTCACATTGAACATGTGCAAAATATGATTTTGTTCTATAAAAACACATTTATTTAAACTGACATTTTTTCTGAATGCATTGTTTTTGTTGATTTAAAAACTTTGAATGTACTATGTGCTATGAAAAATAGAAAATGCTACACACCTACACAATCAGAAATTTTAAATTCAACATTTAGGGGTACGACTTAAAGCCCTGAATTATACCAGATATTTTAAAAGGCAGCTAGCTGTAAAAACAATACAAAGGACACAACTGCTGAAATAGGGAAAGTTTTACAGCTGGACTAATTACTATAATTATTCTGCATTTCGTTTTGTCTTAGGGAAGATGTGACATTTTGACATTCATTTAATTTGACTGTTTAACTGTGCATTCGTGCATCTCATGATTATATCTCAAACATGGGAAAGGGACCATTGTTTTAAGTGTTGTAGGCCGTTTTTGAGTGTTGTAGGCCTACGGTTTAACATTAGTATAATATTTGTGTGTTTAAGTAAAATTCACTAAAAACGAATTTTTGAAAATAACGTTTAGGCAACCAAATACAGTTAGATATCCTACCTCTTAACTGTGTTTGAAAGGGTCATGTTCGCGCACAGATTACTAGTCTTAAAGATCTCTGATGTTAAAAAAGAGCAAAATAATTTACATTTGCAATGCAGGCTTACGTACGTCATTTAGCATAAAATGCTAACAAAATTCATACTAAGAAAAACACTACTATACTTTCTAACTCAGATTTTCTAGGAACTATTCCTGATAACAAAAATTAATCAACCTATGCGCAATAGCATAGCAAAATGCTATCTTTGGCCGTTCTAGACGTTTTAATTTTCTTACAACTGTTAACACTCACATCTTTTTTACTGTGCAGGCTTTTACCAGCGTATTATTATGGTTGCATACTGTGCATTAAATGTCACACTCTAATGAGAACAAAGCGAGCGTCGGAGCGGGGTGACCCTGCGTGGCCGCTTCGTGTAACACTGCGTAACACTGCGCCTCCCAAATAGGCCAGAATTATCTCTTTGCTACTGGCTGCAGGAAAGCACTGCCAAAAACACAAAACGCATCGCTTTCTTTGCATTGATCATTTTGTTCTCACTGAAAACCAACATACAGATCTCATGTTAGTACTCCGAAACGATTTTTCTCCCAATGACTTCATTTATCCGAGTTATTAATCTGCGAGCGTTTAATCGATTGATATGATTAATCGATTGATATGACAACTCAAACCTTTGTTTTGGGTCATGTGCCCGACATACTTAACGTGAATAATCTTTTATCCTACATAGATAGGCATATAATTTAACGTGTTATATAAAATACCAGGGAATCACTCAAAATCAAAGCCAATCCGTTTGCCCCAGCGAACATACTATATGTGTAAATTATGCTTCTTAAGACCCCGTGGTAATAAACAAATCGACAGGTAGGCCTACATTACGACAAGATTATTCGATATCTCTTTGATTAAAAGGAGACCATCCTGACACCTGAAAGGCATTACGCTTCCCGCTCTGTTTCATTGTACTACCCACTGGGAGCATCAGCAAACTAACACTATAGTAAGTACAGCCATAGAAAACAATGAGCATGCTTGTGAAAATGCGGCATAATGTGCATCTTTCCCATTTATTTTCCTGCCTTTTACCTATCGTCACGTTTTACAGTGACGTTCAGAAATTAGGATCGCATACTATGCACGCTGTGCTTAAAAGATTTTCTACGAGGAACCGGCGGCTCAAAAGAGGAATTTAAAGAGGAATTAAATGTTGCGCGGTTTAAAGATTAATGAACATGTCTGAATGCTGCAGATTGCTGAAAACGATAACGTGTTAATTGGGTCCGGCACCTAAAACACCGATGACAGAATATACTGTGCATCTATAATGCATTGCATTTTCTAATTTTACACTGTAACGGGAACTTGAATTTTTAGACTCACGGACGCGGTTGAAGAAGCGTCGATGTCACAGTTCTGCGGGCAGCTTTCGAGCATCGGATTTTCCTCTGATCAGATTATAAATTGTGCTTAATCCTTACTCGATCTGCCGCTGTCCTCCTAAATTCAATATTACTAATGTAAAATCTATTGGCTGCTTTTAACAGATGCCTAAATCTCCTCAATCCGATTTTTCGTAATACTTTCACTATTGTTAAATCCTTTCTGAGGGCCTTTCGCGATTGTTTTGGGAAAAATAAAGCGTGGTGTGTTATACATTGGCCTATCGTAGCACACATGCAAAATACAATAGCGCACCTTTCAGGGGAAATTGTGGATACTGTTATATAAAAGGTAACACATTTTTGTAGCCAGCGCAACACAGTAGGGATGCATCTTTCCATTGGTCGCCAGACAAACAAACAAACAATAAATAAATAAACAAACAAATACTTATAACCAAACTGTTACGTTGAGTCTTACTTGTCACAACACCCAGTAGATGTTGGGATGCAGAAGCCGCATATAGGAATCATCGCACATGCATTAAATGATATAATTAGTTCAGTTTCTCTCCCTACTGTCGGCTCCAGATGAATCCGTTTTTGCAGGTATAATTATCTCTAAATAATTTTACCACATTTAGACGTGTTTAGTACTAAAACATATAGGCACTCTAAACATATAAGCACACTACTAAATAACACACGTAACAAAAATACAATAAAACAATATTTGTCGCTCTTTGAAGCTAAATACAACTTAAAACAAATTAAAACAAATAAAAAAATATAAAGTCTTCTCACCATTTCATTGGCTAACAGAAAAATATTACAAATCATAAATGAAATGCAATTGTCCTTGAAAATTCATTTTTCATGCTATTTACTGGTTGTACAGCCAGAATACATTTGTTTACATTATTTTATTTTATATTGAAACATATCAGCGGCAGGGAGGGGAGACGCTTTCTGTTTACCTCAATCAAATAACTAACCACACGTCACTTTGGACAAAATTGCTTTACAAACATTATAATGGTTCTGTTTGTATTTTATAATTAAAAGTTTTTTACATTAAAAGTTTCTTTAGATATTTATTTAAAAGTAAGTTTTGTTGGCATATAAAAGCAGGCGAAATTTCGATCTTAGCGCTTAAAACCAAAGTACCGTCTGGTCTTAAGGTGAAATTATGAACTAATTATTAAAAGTATTATTAAATCAAATTAGCAAAGAAGCTTTGTTGTTGCGGTTTCAAACATTGCGAAGAGAAAATGAATGCTGAAAGCAGAATAGATGTATACATTTTTAAATTAAAATAACTAATGCTTAATAACCAGAAACAGAAATCTTGAATGCAACATTAGGTACTCTGCGTAGTCAAACTGAACTGATGAACGTTCGTTTAATAAATAGAAATGGCAGTATTGTAAATATTCCAAATATGATTGATTGAACGCACAATTGTTTCTCACTGTTCTCGTTAATTCGTTGTGCCAAGTTGAAATGTTTAAAATAAATACATTCTTCTTTTTACATTTATTGTTATAATAAAATATCTGAATATTTCCAGAACACATTTTATGTACTTACGAAGGAGCTGCTCTCTCGATTTCAGGAAATGTCCCCAGAACTGGACGAAGGTTTTTAATCTTCTCACAAAAACCGAATTTATATCTTTCAGTTCATCCTGTTGCAGGTGGCCAGTTCTGTGAATACTGAGCCGTTTCAATAGCACTGCCTCGCTCTTGGTCGAGCACCTTATAATTAATTTTAAGTTACTCAGAGAACCATATAATTAGCAACATAATAGAAAACTGTCGTTAAAAGCGTGACTTACATACAGCTTTCGGTCCTAGCGCCTAGTTGTCAAGAATAATAGTGAAGTTACTCTATAAAAAGAAATGTAATTAAGTATTTGCTCATCACAGACGACAAATGGGATCTGTTTTCTTATATATAAGGAATACGTTTTATTGATGCAGACAACTTTAATCTAACAATTACATTGTTGTGTTTTCAGCAAGACTAAAAAACACCAACTCACACATCGTGCTAGATTTCTGTTACTGTTAAAACCAAAGTACACAACCAGTAGATGTATTAGAGCGTTAGGTAGAGGTCTGATACTTACAACAGATTTTTTTCCTATTATAGAATTTGCAAGTATATTGTTTTGGAGACCTATAGCACCACCTAGTGCAAAAGCAACAAAATTGTACTTTTTAACATTTGCCACAGATCTATAGTGGCCCCTGCTGGAAGAAATTATATCATTTGTTTTTTAAATTATGCGGGGGGAATTCAATATGTTTATTATAAAGTCGGCTGTTATAAAACACGTGTAACACCGTGTTTTGCTTGGTCAATGAAAATAAAGATTTTAAATGTTTCTCATTATGGTCTTTATATAGCACTTCTCTTTCTGAAAGTCGAGGTGTCTCAATGCTAAGCAGGTCAGAGCAGGGCTGCGTTTCCCGATAACGATTGATCTTAGCGCTTAAGAGCGTTTTCTACAAGTAATTTTGCGAACGTTCATTATTGTTTCACGTGCGTTTCCCAAAAATGCACTTAATACAATTGCACGTAGGCCTGCTTTAAGTGCTACTTGGGAGACGCTATTCGTTGGTCAAGTGCTGATGTCACACTGTAGAATGGCTCGTTATTGTTGTACATGCTGTTATGACAATCCATCTAAGTTTTGATTTCCGTTTCTTCTTCTACTTGTGTGAATGTATATTCAATTCGAATAACATAAGAAGTTCTGTAATTTATTCTTGAGCAAGTTTAAAAACATACATTAACTGGAAATTTTGTTCTGTAAAAATGCTCCAATGTTCTGTCTTGCTCCAATCTCGCATAAAACAAAGTCTAACAGTCCTTGCCGGAAATGACCTCAGCATCATTTTCGATATTTATATGAAACCTTAATTAAGTATAATTATTAATCAATTTCTTTATCAATAATTGCTTATCTCGTATAAAAATTAATAAGTAAAGAAATATATAAGCTCTTACATTTATTTTTGAAACGTTTAGCCTAATTATCTTCACCTGATGTGCAACTCTTAGCTGCTCTGAGATATTATGCAACAGGCAGTTTTCTTCAGGTACTTGGAGATGGACTTGGAATAAGTAAACCATCTGTGTCCAGAGCTGTACAAGCAGTCACTGATGCACTGCTTCCACTTGGAATAAGTAAACCATCTGTGTCCAGAGCTGTACAAGCAGTCACTGATGCACTGCTTCCACTTGGAATAAGTA
>JAABNY020000039.1:4609925-4630289 GCA_015164015.2 Brevimyrus niger
ACACCCTCTGTTGTACCATTACACTGCCCTTTATCCACTAATCTTCACCAAACGCCCTCTGTTGTACCATTACACTGGCCTTTATCCACTAATCTTTTGCAGCCTTAGACATCAAGACAATCTTCAAATACCAGCTAAATACCCAGGCTTTCCTCTGAGGGGTACAGATCATTCCAGAACAAAGCACTTGAACTCTGGCACTCTCTTTCACAAGAATATAAAGTTAACAAACATAGAATCATTGTAAAAACAAAGAGATTAATGCCTTTAATATTTTTTTTTAGATTGTAGTGCAAGAAACTTAATTTGTTCAGAACTTTTGGTCAGTTAACAAGTACTGAAAATATCAGTATGAGTTGTTTAATTTAATTTGCCATCATTGTTATTAAAAAAGATTGGTAGCTACTTGTGCAGACATACTGAACAATTCTTAATATTAATAATAATTAGGAATGACATATGTAATCCGGGATGGTTAACAATAAGAAATCCAAAGCTTCAAATATTTCAAGAAGGCCAACAGGAAGGGCACAACACCAGCCAATGTACCTAAGGGCTGTGTCTAGTCGCAGCTGTTATCATATAGACGACGCTAATCTGTATCTCGATCCACTGAGTTGAGATAAGGGCTGCAGTGTCTGCACTGATTGGCTACTCAACTTCTGACTCATTTCAAACAAAGACGGTGAGACAAGCTTGTGACCACCAATCAAATCATTAACAAAAATTCCCCCGGCTGTAGAAACGGAAAGACTACAAGAGAGCACTAACAAATCACATTTAAACCTGGTAGAGTCCTGTCCTCTTCCATTCGATCTCTACATCACACCGTGCAATGCTAATTGGCTAAGCAAACATGACTCGGGTGCAGAGGTACGAGCCTGGCGGTCAGCTCTTGGTTGGTTTTCTCTTATAGCCACTAAATTACTGCAGTATTGGGGCAGAAGAAATTGTTCACATTGACAACGAAGACAATTCCTGACATGGCAGCTTATTACATTACAGACAGAAATTCATTCACATTGTTTCATGACCTACAATGTAAGAAAAATAACCAGACATGAAAATCAGCCAGTGGCACAATGGGACCCCCCCCCTACATGCTGGATAATTATCAGCAATGTTCTCATTTGCTAAGGAGGGACCAACCAGGAACCTCCCTGAACATGTCTCCACAAAGCCACCGGCTATGATCCAAACAAAGATAATGAGGCCTTCTTAGGTGGACTGGGATAAGAGTGGCCAGCTGTCCCCCTTACGGGAGCTCAGGTCGATGCCAGTGTGACTATCTGCCTTCTTCATTTTGTCACATCACTGTAAGGATCAGTGAGGATCAGGCCCAAAACTGTAACACAGCTTCTGATCCCAATCAGGCCAATTTGGAAGTAAACAGGACAACAAAGGCGGGCGAGAACCAACGTTTTCACTCCTTATCATCGCTCGCGATCCAACTTGTGTGTCTGGAATTCCAAGTGGTGGGTGTGTGGGGCAGGGGGGTGGAGACTGTTTCACACAGCATAGCCTGCTAAATAGCCAGTCCCGTGGTGATGCTCCTGCAGCTCAGCAAGTAAAACATTGTGCAAACGTTATGGGTTCAAATCCCAGGGAGCACATGTCAATTGTAACCTTTCCCTCAACAGTAAGTTGCTTTGGATAGAAGCATCAGATAGGTTAATATCCATAAGATTCTACACAAACTTCCTTTACTAGTAGTACTGAGCTAAAATCAACTTTGTCCCAGTGCAGAATGTAATTCTGATTACACCACATATAAATTGTCGTAAATGCTGTTCTGATTCTAATAGCACCATGTTTTTTTTCAGAAAAAAAAAACCCAACAGAATTCCAGAAATTCTCCTAAAGATAATTATCCTTTAGAATATGTCAGCCTAATTTCCAGAAAAGTTCTTTCATTTCTCCATAAACGCCAAGCAGAGCATGGATGTACGTACGTCTGCCTCCTGGTTTCTGCTGTTTCCTCCTTTGCGTGCTGATCTGCGGGCTGGTCTGGGCCACGGGGCGGCAGTCAGCACCAGCTCAGACCCGACAAGTGCAAACCTTCCTGAGCCCACATGGCACACAAGTGCTGGTCCCACATTAACAGCCAGCAAAAACGCATTTTGATGTAACTCACTAAGTATGCAATGCTGGAATGCAAGTACAAGGGAACCCGATGGCCACGGGTACGAGTATATACTGTCCTCATCTCCTTCAGGCGTCTGGACAGTATGGACTGGAAGAAGCGGACGCATCGATGTGCAGTGGGGACAGAATGGGTCAAAGCCACAGGAGAAATCTGGACGGAAACCCACACAGAGTGACCGCCGGAGGTCATTAAGCACAGAAGACCAAAATCAGAAGCACCAGGCTGTTTGATGAACTGACACAGACTTGCTTACTTCACCGTGCAGTCACCCAAACTCTGCATTGTGGTGTATTTAATGGTGGGTGTGACTGTAAACATATTTCCACTACAGTGCTACTTCACAATCCATGCGCTTACAAAACACAACCCCTGAAATGTGATTGGCAAATACTCTGTTTTTTAACCAGTATGTCTTTTTGTTAATTAACATCTAACACCCTTTCATTAGGTTTACCAACATCACAATTCACTGAAATGTGCGTTGCAATGACTTGGAAAAACATGTCATACTGAATAACACTCAGCAGACAGATGTTCTGGCTGCTCTCCGGAAAAGTAGAGTCTGATTTATTTGATCCTTCCCTCATCTCCTCAGATACCACTGCCAGAATAAACAGGAACACCTGAAGAAATAAAGAAGCTATTTTTCATTAAACCTAAATTCACATTTACATTTATTTGTTTAGCAGACATACAAGCAGAGCAGGTCACATATTACACCAATCACACCAGTTTGATCACACTCAGTAACCAAGTCACAGTAACTGCAGGATGTTAAGGGGAAATGTATGATATTAAATTTAATAAAGATAATCGTTATTTGCACTGACAAGTCAGGGTGCTGCTGAATTATTGTAACGCTACTCACACTTGCCTTTAACTTTAGGCACTGAAAAACCTGGTATTTTATGTTAACATGATGTGCTTAACTGTCTACTTAATCATTAAAATCATTACATTCACTTTATGTATGTAATGATTTGCTTTAAAGTTGGCAGCAGAGCCAGATCCGAAGCTGTCGCTGCTCCCAGGGAAGCGGCCCTCAGTCCCAGCATGGTGTCCTGCAGGTTCACGGCCGTGGCCTGAGGGCCATGGTGCACGCGGACCAACGCCGCGAGGTGCGGGTCCACAAACGGAGCCTCACGATGACTCATCGCACGTGGAATTCCACCCCACCTCTCCCATGCCAACATTAACAACCTGTTTGGCAAGATCTTCTCCCCCTTACCCCCCAGGGAGTCTTTCTGACTTATGGAACCACACTGGAGGTATGAATCACTCACTTTATTGTTCACGCAACCCACAAGCGGGACTGTGGGAATGAATTAGCACATTAGCATAGCAAACCAGTCACATGTGTGTGGCCTAAAGTGTTTCAAATGAACTGGTTTAGAACTCACGTTTACTTTTGAAAGTTATTCTTCAGAGTACAGATTACATATCTCCCCAACTAACTGCTGCAGTTGTACTGAAGCAGCTTGGACCATCTCTGCATGTGTGAGTGACGAGGGCAGTTTTCATGATTTCAGCTGATGGTCAAGACCAGGATAAATTCATAGCAACTCTGAATGCCAAATAAACCCAACCCAAATAAAAAGCCTGGAGAAAGATATGGGCCTTTGATCGGACAGCTACAGACAGCCTATTGATAAACCCAACCCAAGTAAAAAGCCTGGAGAAAGATATGGGCCTTTGATCAGACAGCTACAGACAGCCGATTGGGTTTTGAACTCATTTGAGCTTTAGTTGTTTAGCGGACTGAGAAGCGCGGCCCATTGATGGACTTCGGCTCACTGCTGCCCCCCAAAGGCCAAAACAGGAAGAGCGCTTGGAGCTTACCTGACTCGTGAACTCGCTCAGGGTGTCGATCTTACAGCTCTCAGAGTACCGTAGCCGTGGGGGGGCGGGGGGTGTGGATACATGGACCCCATTACGGGTGCGGTTATGAAGACCCGCGGGCAGGGTGGCCCTCTGCCCCCTCTCTGGGGGGGTGTCCGCCAGGCCGTCCAGCCGCATGGGCGACAGAGGCTCCGCAGGCGAGCTGTAGCCATTCTCCTGTGTGGGTCCTCGGGGGGGCGGGCAGCGGGACACCACACCCAGCTTACGTGTGCGCTTGCCGTTCTGGGCGGGACTGGGCCCGGGCTCCGGCAGACAGCCACGCCGGGGCTCAGCAACAGCACCCATGCTGCCCCCCCTGCCCTCGGCGCCGCAGGGGGGGAGCGGGGCCTTGCGTTTGATGCGACGCAGCATGATCAAGTAGATGCATCCGCCGCTCCAGCACTGGTCAGCCAGGTAACTGCAAAGACAGCGAGGACAGAGCATGCTTAATGCGAGCAACACGGAAAGCCTTCCGTCAGGGGAGAAAATGTTTATTGCATTTTGTTCCATTAAAAAGAAAACATTTATTTCTCCAGTGCGAGCATCGCCGTAGGTAACAAACAAAAGAAAAGGACATGTCTGGGAACATTACATTTCTTTGTTCATTTAAGGCTTGAATGAGGGAAACGGTCTGAAGCAGTTTACGGCTAGTGGGTCATGTTCACATTCCCCTGGTGAATTTTCACATTTTCACATCCAAGTGACCTTAAGGAACAGTAAGCGCAAGAAATTAGTGACGCCATGAAGGGTCCAAATGGAAGCCAGATGGACATTACAGGCTGGATGTCCCAGCATGCAGACTCTCTGAAAAGCATTTATAATCTCAGCACTCAGAAGCACAGTCAGCCATGTCTTATGGTGGGAAATGAGAATCAATGTTAATTAGCTTAAAAACCACCCACTTAACTCATAATAACTTCCATCTATCCATTTCCTATAACTGTTTGTCCTGTTCAGGGTCACACTCATAATAAATGATAAAACCAAAATAAAACATAGTGCCTTGTAGGAGGAATAAAACCCTTCGTAAGACGATAGGACTGACCTGAATAAATAGGGATACACATACATATTTGTCCTGCCAGTTGTGATGACCTGCTCGCACGATCCTCGTGTGTGCCACACCCCCTCATTACCTACGCGTGTTACCCCAACTGTGATCACCTGTTGCCTGTTATTTTCTGCTTGTCTTGGGAATTTAGTCCGCGTTCAAGTCTGTTTACTGTAGGTCTGTCACTGACGTGAATTCACCGTGTGCTTCCCTGAAATGTTGCTTGCATAAGCATTCAGCTCCTGCAATTACAATTAGGCAACGTAGTTTAAAACAAATAATTTCGAAATGCAATTGTGGCCTTCAACGGAAAAGGCGTGAGAACAGAATGATAATTATAAATCATAGTAAAGGCGTGATAACTGCCAGCCTGTTTAATCAGGACACAACGAAATAATGAAGCACATGTCAACAAAGCAGCACATGAATACCTTTCAGTCATACGTTGTCATCACTTAAACCTCCTGACGGTTTTTCTAACACTTCCAGGAAGATGCACTAATGGCTTGTTTATGTGTTACGTTTGTTTTCTGTACAGCCTTTTCCAGCTTTTATTGTAATAGACCATGTGACCACTAAGAGCTCAGGTGATGATTGCACATCATTCAACTTTTTTGGTCTTTTTAAGAAATCACATGGTTAATTTCTCTGTTGAAAGTTTCGCCATACCTTCCGTGAGTGATTTTACGGAGTCTTTGATGGTTAATTTCTGTCTGCTTTTGTGTACGGATCATTTAGCTGAATGGCTAAAAGGTCGGCTTGATGAATAAGGTCATTAGGGTTAACTATTTGCAATGCCAACTGGAAGCGGCATCTTGGAGGATGGACTATAGCTTCTACGAAGTGATTAAGGTCCTGCGTTACATGTACTAGCAAACGCTTTATTCCAAAAATACATGCAATTGAGAAAGCAAGGTCGGACAATACCTGCAGGAATTAAAGGTCAAGGGCCTTACTCAAGGGCCCAATAGTAAAATGACTCTGCTGACCCTGGGATTTCAACCAGCAACCTTCCGTTCATAGGCATAGCATCCTACCCCAGTTAGCCACAAGCCAGCACCACAGGGTATCGTTTTGTCACCATTTATGATGTTAATGATAGCACAGCCAACAACAAGCTGCCTTCAGAGCCAAAGTAAAGAGACTAACATACATTTCAGACCTCCCAAACTGGGCAGGTGACAGGGCTATGCGCCGTTACGTGCTGCCAAACGCCCTTGCCCCCCCAGGGGCTCCACGGAAAATGGACACAACCCTCTGTCTCTTATTACAGGGTGACAGCAGGCCAGGGGTGACGCAGCCCCCTGTTGTGACACTCCGCTTATGATTTCTGGGCACCCTCCAGATACGGTGAGACTTTCAGGATTACGCCCAATCCCCTCAAACCCCCCCCCCCCCCCAGACTGACAGCACTCAGGCAAATGCCAAATAAAGGTTTTGCTTACACCCCCAACTGCAGCGCCAGACGGAGCGGAACCCGACAAAAAAAAAAAAAATCATCCAAAACAAGCAGGGAACCTCAGTGAAAACACTCTGGCTGCAGACAGGATAGAAAAACACAGAGAAAAGCGGGAAAAAAGACGAAGGGAAACAGCCAAGAAGGCAGGAGATACAGGAGCAACAACAACAGCACATAAGGCATTATACAGGATGGAAAGAGAGTGTGGACTTGTACACTTAATTACATTCCTTTGTTTAGCATTCACTAACAATTAGCTCCTTAAATGTGTCTAAACACATTCCTGAGAATCCGACTCTGCAAATATGGAGACACCTTGATACCTTCCAACACCATCACGTCAAACTTCCCGAAGCAAATTTAACTCTAAAAATCCAAGGATCAAATTTGCATGACTGAATAAAATTATTTTTCTGGGGGATTGCAATGAAATGAGGGCAGCACAGGAATGAGCAAACTTCCCAGCGAAATGTGTTGTTTTATCATTAAGACATGACTTGGATCCAGCCTCTGTCGCGGAGATCCTGGGCTCTGGACCAAGCAGCTGTTTGGCTCGCTCACTTGTTGACTTCCACAGTGACTCTCCACTGTGAGTCCCCTGCACAGACACTCAGCATGTATGCTGCAGGCCAGGTACATCCATAGTACGGTGTATGATACCGTGTCAGCTACCCACAATATACTTCTGCCGGTTTATTTTTATGTAAATGAATATTTATTTGAATCTGCATACTGTATTTGACATATGCAGTCTACAGCTAGGCAACCACTTCCAAAACGATGGAAATATTTAATTTTAATATGCTAATTAAGTCTTAGCTTCCTGTTTCATTGTCCACAAATACACTTGTTAATGACTCCACATGTGAGGTTATTTATACAGACACACATATGCACATATGGGTAACATATAACAGTAGTAATAGATGTATATAAACAACATGTCTTATGTCTTAAAAATTCATTTCAGGATTCAAAATTTTCATCAAATATATTACATTTGGTAGCTGATTGGCCAACTGGCCAATTTCATTTTCATAACGACTGCCTCAGTCACCACTGGCCACTTGTTCATAAACATCTCCAGAGGTTTTTTGCTTACGCCAAGTACAGGTCAGTGCTACAGCCACCCAGAGCATCTCGGCTTCTATGAAACGAATGAATTGTATGCCGGATTCTACAAATATCAGGCGGAACTTGGCGGCATAGAAAATTTACAAAAACAAAAATGATTTATCCAAACATTTATTATCCAAGACCAGAATAGAAACTTAACACTTTTAGTCTGGCTTTCCTGTCTTACAGTTCCTGCTATGGATGGACATCAAATGAAGAAATTCATTGTTAATTATTACTTCTAATTAACCTAGAAACATTTATATGCTACCAAAAGACTATCATTTAGTATTTTAAGCAAACTAATTCACTTGTACAGTCAAACCTCCCTTATCCGGGCAGAATGGGACCCAGCGGTACCCGTAAGTAAGGCCTCATCCACACGGACATTCGAAATGAACGCCTGCTGAACGCCATATGTGTTCTTCCTGCGTTTTGTAGCTGCGTTCGATTGGCGTTTCACTGGCGTTCGCTTGACGCTGTTTAACATCAGCCTGACGCCCATTTTGTAGTCTCGTGTATGTACCTGTGGGGGCGGTATTTACTCTTAAGGTTTCTAATGTATATTTCGAGATTTAAACAAGATGACAAAATCACATTGTAAAGTTGTAGTTTTACATTTTAAAATTACTTTAAAACGTGCATAATTTGCGTGTTTCATTTTTTTGTGATTTTTTTCAGGTTCGGTGTGTGTGTGTTTCAGCCGCCGTTTTCTGAGTATGTGACACGGGTAATAAGTAGCCAAAGTTATGCTGTACTCTCGAATCCATCCGTAATTGTTGAGGCATTGGAGAAAAGCGGGGTTTATATATTAATTGTTTAAATTTGGGGGGAATCAGCTGCAATGTGTACACTAATTTTTAAGCTAGTGGTCCAAGATGCATTTATGTACATTTTATTTACATACACACATCCATCAATCTCTCTTTAAGAGTAATTACTGCCCCCACAGGTAAAAACACAAAACTACAGATTGGGCGTCAGGCTGGTGTTAAACAGCGTCAAGCGAACGCTCTGCCCTTTCTTAAAGACAACGTCTGTGTTCCTAGACCAGTCCAGTTTACAGTCAAGGTGTACCCCCAGGTACCTGTAGTTCTCAACCACCTCGACATCATTCCCTCTGATGGTGACAGGGCTGGGAGGAGCAGCCTGCTTCCTAAAGTCCACAACCAGTTCCTTTGTCTTTGTGACGTTTAGCTGTAGATGGTTCAGCTCACACCACTCAACAAAGCTGTCCACCACACTCCTGTATTCATCCACCAGTCCATCTTTGATACAGGCCACAACGGCAGAGTCATCAGAGAATTTCTGCAGGTGGCATGACTGAGACCTGTACCTAAAGTCAGACGTGTAGAGGGTGAAGAGGAACGGTGAATCAATGTATTTTAATGATCGAGTAACCAAAATTAATTGAGCAACGGAGAGCTCTATCTCTGACACAGACAAATGTCATGAGGTGGAACGCCAGACAAGAGCATTATGAGAAAGAAGCCCACAGGCTCCACAGACCCTCTAAAGTACTGAACAAAGAGGAGGACTGTGGAAGGACTTAAAAACACACAACAGATTTTTGTGTTCATAATATTGAAGAGCACAAAAAAATTAGAAAACCTTTTCATTTAATTTCTCATCCCTTTTCTCGAATTCCTAAGGAAAAAGAGAATGTACACACACACACACACACACAAGCAAAACCATGGTAAGTCTGAAGCTTGTTCAGGGAAGCACCGTAAGGATGCAGTTTGGACAGGATGCCAGTATGTTAAAGACATCAATGCACATGCATCACATGCCTTTGTGGAAGAAAATGGACACAGAAACAGGGAGAACATGCTATAGTCTTTGCTTGAGGTGAAAACAGAAACTGCAACTGCCAATCTGGATGTGTCAAGCATCAGTCCTGCTCACTCAACATGCCAAATTTCACCTCCATTAAATGTAACAGAGCATAACATGAGTCATACGTAGCCATATTGGCCCAGTCACCTGTGACTGCAAACACTCATCCCATACACTGTGGGCCGTGGTGGTGTGATGGGAAGGGAAGCGCACTTGTAATTGAAAGATTGCTGGAAAGATTCAAATCCCCAACCAGCAAGGTACCACTGGGGTACCCTGAGCATGGTACTGTCCCCAAGCACTGCTGAATTAGCTGCCCCCTGCTAAGTCACAAAAGTCATATATGGGTTGAATGCAGAGGACACTGTGTGCTGTGTTAACAATGACCACTGATCACCTAATTCTACACAAAAATGTAGCCCATGAATGATAATACTTACAATGAAAGAACATAATGAGAAAGAGATTGTCTAACCCTATCATGTAGAATCAGTGGATGTCTGCAAATTAATTAATCACCAAGTAGGTATAACAACAGTTTCATCCTCATTGGAGACCAATCCATGGAAACTTGTTTAAATGCACAAAGGGCAGACTCAGATTACAGGGCTTCCAAGAAAAGCTGCTTCCATGGGCCCAGTGACCAGGGTGAGTTCTAGCTATGGGGAAAGCCACAGCAAAATCTGGGGAGGGCAGCTTAGGGGGGGGTGGGGGCAGCATATTAAAACCAATACTCGTGGCTCACTTGGGGGATTTCTTAGTAATATGCCTCCAGGCACAGTGAGCTGCCTTTCCGGCTTGTCAAATAGGGAAGCATGCACAGTGCTACCATGACGACCTACTACCTGCCGGGACATTCCAGGCTAGGCTGAGATTCCCAGAGCGTACCTGGGAAAGGAGTGGAAGTCAGTCTCGCATTCTTTGGGGCTTTTTTTCTTGGCAAGTTGGCTGAAGTTACAAAAACAAACTAGCAGCAGAAGTCGCCATTAATGAAAGTAATTTTAAGCGGTAACATATTTAGCAGGCAATTTGTCCAAAGCAGCATAGAGTCCCAAAGCTGAACGGCTCTGCTTGGATGAGCCAACGGGTTGGGCATTCTCCTCCAAGTGGATTACATGGCTTGACGGAGGCTGCAGGCCTCAGAATATAAAATATATGGCTGCTGGCATCTCATGCACCTGAGGCAGTGAAGACAAACACTGGCCATCCCAGATAGGGAGCAAAATGGGGATAAAATATGGGAATTAAACAACAAATGGATTTTTTCTGGATAAAAGCATTAAATAAGCATCTAAGCTTTAATGGGAGCAGGGGTAACAAATTCATGATAAACTGGCCCTCTGCTACTCAAAATGAGTTTTTTTGTGAATTGCAAAAATGTCTTATCCTCATATTTAGAAAGAGATTTGAAAAAGCACGCAGGAGAGTAATAAAATATTAAAAGTTCAGCCAATACTGAAATATTAAAGCATTTCAGCCTGTGTTTTGCAGCTAATGAACACAGCAAACAAGGTAGGGATTTCAGGCTGGGACATTAAACACTGGACCCAAAGCTCTTACCAAGATTCATATATAACATAGTATGAGCATCAAACTAGGCATACACAAACAAACCCAAGAAAATGTCACATGACGGCAAGCCAGGTTTTCATTTTCAGAAACTGTGATCCAATGTTAGGCATAAAATAGCAAACTTTTTCAATTGAGACATCATTCAAACAATTTCATTCTCTTTGTGAAGTGTAGTAAACTTAAAAAAACACATTTACCCACAACAAAACCCACACCAGACTGAAATGATTAGAAAACAATGTCATCAGGTATTTCCAGCACTTAACAAGCTCGCCCCAGTGACCATTCAAGGGGAAAATTATGAGACCAGAACCACGGCTGAATGTGCTCAGGGATACAGTAGCTGTCTGTCGCTTCCGCTTTGCTCAAGGGAGTTTTACCTACACAAAAATGTCCTGAGGGCAGGATGAAAAATAATTGGTTTGGGGATTGGAGAGAGAACCAATGAAATCGTAGAGGAGGTGGGTTTAAGCAACTACAAGAGGTGGGAACAAGACTTTTGATTGACTGGTCCTGCCTCCTCATGTGTATATATACAATATAACTTGTTCAGAGAGATAATCGTTTTGTTTTGCCCTCAGAGCATTTTTGTGTAAAACTCCCATGAACTTGTACTTTTAGCCTGTAAATGGCTGTAACACCTTAAAGATATTTGTCCTTCTTCCAGTAAAGCCTCCCAGCCATAAAAAGATGCATAAAGCTTAAACCGAGAAACTACTGTAAACGCAGACAAGTCATACTAGAGAAGAGGGCTAAAGGAAAATCAGAAATAAAAACCTGCAATATTGTTATAATGATTAAGCAATATTTTGCTTAACCTCCAGGAGCCAGTATTGACACCCAGACAAAAATGTGTATTCCAGCATCTACACATTGTATGAAAATGTATACATAAAACCATATTATAGAAAAATAAAAATGTTTCTCTATAAAATGTATCTTTCCCCCTCAAGCCCTCCAAATAATTCTGAAACATTAAATCAGAGTTGTACTTCCCAAGCAGTGTGCAAAACAGATTAGCTTGAAAGAATGTGGCAGGATACTCAAACTGCTTGCAATTGCAAGGTGACAGTCCTGTATGAGACATGTGATGATCAGCTTAATCACATGACTGTCAATACAGCCCCAGACTGCTCCTACAGCTGTTATCATTATTAACGAAATACACAGTTCAACTGCTCATCTACCCATCCATCCTACCATAAACCTACCCATCTTCAAACCGCTTCTCCTGGGCTGGGTCACAGGGACTCAGCACAAATATAAAATATAAGCTTCCTCTATCATCAAACTGCTCAGGATTTGATGTAGCCATTACACCATTCCGTCTTCCACCAGGGTGTGGGCCACAAGCGATAACATCTGGATCAGCTGAAAAGAGGGGTGGACCCTGAAGTTCCTTCTCTCTTTGTCATCTATCTATCATTCCCTCCTCGATTTATTTATTTACATTTATTTATCAGATTCCATTATCCAAAGTGACATACAACTGAGGAAGCTGGTTTATCCAGCACCTGGATCAGTTGGAGTTAAAAACCTCGCTCAGCTGTGAAATCACTCTGCCAACCAAGGGAGTGGAATCAGCAACCTTCTGATCACAGGCACAGTCCTAACCCAGGGAGCCACAGACCCCCCTTAACTGAAGCAGTTTGAGTTATTTATGCCACTCTGCGAACAAGCTGGACATGATTACCATGAGGTTAAAGTTGGTTTTGGTTCCTTACTCTTATTCAGTATTCAAAATTCTTTACTGCCATGTATCCAAGTTGATGTTATTTGGATTTGGTCCAGTGCAGCACAAAGACAGACTGCTTTCACGGAAACGAGACATTTCTAATGATTAACTCCATTAATTCATCACGTCAGCCATCCAGAAAAGTAGCTGACTGGTGTTCAGCAGCCGACTCATGTTGAAAAGTTTAAGAAGAATGATCTACCTCAATACACAAGAAACTCTTAGATTCTGGCTTCATGTGTGCATGAAAGACTTTGAGCTGCATGAAATTAAACTGACTGACTAATGCAGCCAAAGACATAACAACACTATAAACATCATACGTTGTCCTCCCAAAGTCCCCTTTCCATGATCGCAAAGCTAATTATGTTCCTCTAGAACACAATGCCAACAATGATGGAGACTATTATCTTCCAAAGAGGATCACAGCATGAAAATGATAATATTACACATTATGAGTACAACCACTTGCACAGCAGATAAGGATCCTGGTGGCAACAACATGTAGCTTCAAGTCACAGAGAGGAGAAGCTGATGCTGTTGCCTCAGTTAAGCTAAACTTCACACTGCCACACTAAGCTGTACAAATGAGCATGTCTGTAAAACATGATAATGACGTTTAGATAACACACCCATGAACAGGAGCGGAGCTCTCCGGTGCCACTGCCTCATTCCACCAGAGAAGGTCTGCATTACCCTGTTCTCAATTAGCCTCCATTAAGCTGCAGGTGGGCCAAGGGTTCACGGCAGTTGCCTAGACTTGCCACACTGAAGAATTTGTTTCCACAAAGCAGGTTCTGATAAGGTCCAAACATAAAGCCAGAGGAGAGGGCCGAGGGCTGGCAGGAGGACAGCGAATTCAGCAGGAGCGGCGTGGCGGCAAAGCCAGGAGCGATTAAGCCTGGCAACGCTAACATCACAACCCCCTAAACAAAGAACAAACAACCACCACAGGCTGGCTTTACCTCACTAAAAGAATATTTCATTGTTATAAATTGGCCTACTTTATAGATTGACGAGTTACGTGTCAACTCTGTCAAAGGAGAACACACATGTAGCCTACTGCGACCCATTCATGGGATTACATTTTTACATTTAGTTGGCTGATGCTTTTATCAAAAACAATGAACGTTTTTTGGGAAACCAGGGTCAGACAGAAGCAACTGGGGGAGGGGGGATTAAGGGCCTTGCTCAAGAGCTAAGTGATGAATCCACATGGCCAAAACCAGTTTGGAACCAGCACCCTTCTAATTACAAGCACAGCAGCCTAACACACTGAACCACAAAGCACTTTTCAGGATATCCCTTTCCACGTATTACATGAAATCCGAACTTCATATGGAACTAACCCGTCTCTGCATTACCATACTCCAAACTGATGCTCACACAGCAACCCAAATTAAAGAACAAGAGACAATGAAGACTGAAACTGAGCAAATGCTGTTTCATTTTTGGCACTTTGTTCTTCACAATAAATGGCTATACTGCTAATAGCTCTTTATGCTTCAAGGATGTAAGGGGAACTGGCGGGAATGTAACCGGTTGCGTCTAGCTATGGGTAGGCGCCATCGCCAGGGTGGAAAACAAAAACAAGAATAACTAACAACTCTAGGATTGCAGACCGGACGACATTGTTCCATAGAAATATTGGGTTGGAATTAATATTGATTAATGTTGCCAAGGAACACCATTCTGATCCATCAGGAATGAGGACAAGGCCCATCACCTAGCTTCCATCTCCTTTCACTTATAATCCCCGCTGTGACGTCTCTCCCTGGATTTACCCCCAGAGCTTACACTGCGCGCAATGACCAAGGTGCTTATATTACTCAGGAAATGAACACATCTCTGTAAACGCTGTCTAACCATGGTCAAAGGATTGTCGTCCAGCTCCTAAACCCTCAAATTAATCCTGTCTTACTTTTCTGAAGAATTTTCATAGCAAGAAACAATGTCCTTATGGTCCAACGCTGAGCAGACAAACCTAGAGCAAACATTTTATTTCCAGTTTTATTCCAATACAACATAATTCCAATAATCGTATAATTTACCCAAAAAGCCTTCATATATTCTCTCTCAAGCTGTTTCGACCCCCATCTGCTGTGTGAACAACAAAACAATTTTACCACTTGAAAAGAGCATTATAACAAGGAACACAGCAGCCCATATACATGACGGAAAATCAAGTTACAGCAGCCTGTATATATGCAGGAAGATCGAGTCACTGCAGCCTGTATATATGCAGGAAGATCGAGTCACTGCAGCCTGTATATATGCAAGAAGACCAAGTCTTGGCTGTGGCTTAAACCCAGAGACCTTCCCAACGTCTGGTAGACAGAGGGAAGCTGCTTTCCCATGAAATCCTGAAAGATCGTTAATTAACTTAAATTATGCCGCAAACATGCAATATTGACTTATACCATATGCATCCCATGTGGCTTAAAAGGAGAGTAACTTAACTGTCAATCCTGTACACCATGACTAACTATTTCAGGGTTGTTGTCTGCTCTGATCTGAAAAGGCTGACCTCAATAACCTTCCAATTATCCATGTCACTATAATAATAATAACAAAAATACTAAAGAGGCTGACAATGTATAAATAATAAGCTTAAGTAATAACCCTTTACATAGTTAATTGAAAGGCTACAACAATGATGTGTAAATGGACTGGCTTCAAGCAAGAAATAACAATAGAGTAATAGAGTTACGCTGTCAGAGGGTTATGTGACATTGAAGAGCCACAAAAAGAACATGTCAAATAAAAACATCAAACAATTTCTTTTGCCCTTGCTTCCAACCTGGAGAAGGGCACCGCATTGATGCTGGTGACACACAAACATGGATATGAGTTCCAACAAAACAATGGGAGCCATGATGCAATTTAGGTTTGTTTCTCATCCTCCCGTGTAAGTGGAGAAAGGCATTGGGTAACGATGAAAACCTCTCATTCAGGAGGCAACCAGGCCTGCATTATCCGACTCGAATGGCTGGGGAAAGCTATGGCAGCTGCTCAGACCGGCATAGCGCCGCTTTGGACATCCCACTATACCTTCTGCCCATGGTTATGCTTTGATGCTACAGGTGCCCGATCCTAAAAACAAGACACTTGAGTGAGACCGTAGTGTTTTTTGGCACTTATCCTTATGTTACTCTAACTGTTTTCCAACCCAGTCCTCAGGGAACCCCGGACAGTACATTTTTTTGCTTCCTCTCAGCTCCCAGCGCACCTGTACCAGGTATTCAGTGTTCCTGATTGGCTGGGAGCCGAGAGGGAGCAAAAACGTGGAGTGTCTGGGGTTCCCTGAGGTTGGGAAACGCTGCTCTAACTTGAGATCTTGTCTTTGGAGGAATGACTCTAAAATCCCCAACCAGGTGTGAGCCCCAGCTCTGCAGGTGTGACTTGTCCCTTGATGAGTGGGGGCACACGACCTGGCCGCTCACTACCCCGCCCCTTCCATGTAGTCCCCCGATCACTCCATCTTTCACTCCAAAAGATGTCATTCTCAACAGAATCCTTCCTGGCCCGAACAATGAAGGATCATCTTACCGATTTCACTCAATTCACAGAAAGCTGGCCAACTGAATAACACAAAAATTGCTGGGTTGATGTTCCCACTTTGCAGCTCCACTGAGCAAGCAGATTGTGACTTTATGCTTTAATTCTGCCTCTGAGTGCTTGGAAAATCACAGTACATAAGTGTGTGTGTGTGTGTGTGTGTGTGTGTGTGTGTGCGTGCGTGCGTGTGTGTGTGTGTGAACACAAAACCAGTGTCTCAAACTGCAATTGAGAGTCTATCCCTATATGGCTAATCGTTGTTAGATTCAAATCCATTTCAAAACCTTAAGCTATGTGTGTAACATAGACGTAGCCGTTTACCGAGAACTGGAAGAAGCCTCCGTTATTGCAACTGATGTTTCCAGCGTGTCTGTCACTAAAACAACGACAGTCACGTGTACATTTGCCGTGCCTTGTAATAACACGCATGTCTTACACAATGGTCATTGGCCAAGCCTTCATTAGTACTCACGCTCCAGAAATGCCCGAAGAGCCTACAATCATCAAGGCGTAATCGCTACCATTACTACTGACAAAGGTGCCTTTAAGGAAAGCACGGTCCTACGCCCAACCTGGGGGCTACAAGTGCAGAATCGCTGGCAGGGACTGTGGACGTTTTACAAAATATACATATTCTAAGTACGATTAACTTTCCTTTAATTTCACTTTTTACCTTAAACTTATTTAAAATACAAATGCATTATTATATTTTAAAAGTAAAATGTCGGCTACGTCGCGCAAAAGAGACGACGCATGGACCAAGGCAGGGGTTTAAACCGGTGGTAATTACTACCGATCTAAGTTACGCATGGGTTAATCAGATGTTAAAAGTGCATGCAAACTGTTAGAGAGAAAGAGAAAAACTTTTAAAAAACATTTACTATACCTGGATCGATCTTATATCTCATTTTGCGTCGCTATGCCAGCCTACTCGCGTCGCTATACCAGTGTAGACTGAATCCAGAGTTGATAGGATAAGAAGGACAAGATCCTTTACCGATCTCATCACCTGCGATACTTTCTCAAGTCCATACCAGCAGTCATTGTCTTTTTTATTCACTTTCTTTTTAGTATGAACCAAAAAAGGTGCATCTTCACTTTTCAGCAGTATATCCGCAGCGCAAACTTTTATTTCAGAAGCCCAGCCGTCCTTCTACCGCCCTGATGTTGCCCAGATGTTCACACGGTCCGCTTTGCAGCTGCCTTACCCCACCTCTGGTGATTCGCGGGGATCTTCTGCAACAGCCCACGGAGATCCCTAAATCTGAAGACTCCAGAAATCATTGCAAAATGACTCCTGTGAGGGAAATGCACGCGTCCTGTATTTGTATATAGCCTCCATATATAGATATAGATATATACCCCCGCCTCTTCTCAGAAGTTCAGGCAGCCGCTTTTGGGACTTGCTGGTGTTTGCTATGAATGGGAGGGGTGCTTCGCTGCAAAAAGGCGATAATCCGACTGGCAAAAACACTTCAGGGGACGGCAGCGCTGCTGCATTGTGCGCGTCGCTCCCTGCCGTGACACGGACTTAAAACCTAATTGTGAAACAGAGACGTGTCAGCGCAGGTTCGCCGACTGGTTTGGCCACCGTGATAATGATATTTCCCTTATCATCTGAGGGGAAAAGATTAGCATTTTGTCTGATGTCTAAACGTTCAATTCCCCTGCCAATACCGCTATCATTAGGCAAGGAGCGCGTGACGGGCAGATATCAAGCTACGCTTTGTAAATTAGGTACAGCAAATACGAGCATTTCAACTTTCTACCCTGCTGCGGTTACACTAGACAGTGTTTTTTTCCTTCAATTTCTTTGAATCGAACTAATCTATTAGTCGGGGACATAAATATTTCTTTACAAAGCCAACACAGACAAGCCTATGGCAAGAAAAAGTGTTTTCCTGCCAGGAATGTTAGTAAGGAAATCGCTTATAGCTTATAGGAAATGTAGCCGATGTTCCCGACTTTCGCCGTCTCTATTTGGATTTTGCCCCAGTCCATAAAAAAACTATTGTCACTTGATATGCCTAATATATTTCCACTGTGCATGTCTAAACGTATTTAACTCGGGAAGAAAAGGCTTTTGATTTTAGCTAGTGAACAGACGCACTGTACGTTTAAGATTAATTCGGACTATTTACAAGTTTTAAAAGCCTCCAGGAATGCGTGTCTTGTGATAAATTTGTTTCCATTAAGATAGATTTTAAAAAGTACAGTTTTTCTAATAAATATAAATAAAAATTGGAATATTCCACGAAGCAACGCAGTAAGTCTTGATGTGGTCCAATCCTATGCATTTTCCTGCTTTTTGAGAGCCTGTGGTTTTACTGCGAATAATGACAAGAGCGTCTTGGCATTTTCCAGCCTTTGGTGCAGGGAGAGGAACGGGCCAAGAGACTATCATTACACTTGTCAGGAGCCGCAGCCCCGGGCCTGTCCAGCTCTCATTAAATAAAAAGCAGCTTCTGGAAGAGAAGCAGCAGGAAAATAGCAGCTTCAAATCAAGCCCACGTGGGCCAGAATACTGACAGGGTGTGGTGGGGGGCACTTACACACACAGCAGGATGGCCCCCCAAGCTGAAAAGACTTCACGGTTGCTTTCCACCTCGGAAATACCTGTTCTGCAAGGTAATCATTTGTGCTTAAAGGTGTTTCCTGCGACAGGACAAAACGAATATATACATCGCAGACTTAATGCGTCCGTCACGGAGGTAGGCTATTCATAAACGCCACAACACCGGAACCGGATATCTGTACCAAAACCGGGCGCAGGATGCTGGCCGTTTCAATTAATAACAGCACAGATAAGCATCAAAACAGTATCAAGTTTAAAAAATATGGTGTGCTGATGTGTATGGCTGTGTGTGAGGAGGATCAATCAACATTTTTCGAAACCGAGTAAAGAAGTGCAATTCTAGTCATTTTTAAGCAGTTAGTGTGAATCTGACATAAAACCTTTTCCTTGTCAGCTGCTCCTGCCTGTACTGTGATGATTAAAAGCACAGATTCCCTCTCAGTGATAGTAATAGTGGATTCCTTCTGAGAAAGTCACTGCCTCACAGGCTCCTTTCCAGTCCCCCCCAGCGCTTTTGGCCCCGACATCAGCTGGAACACCATCCCAGAATTCATTAAGAATTCATTATTCATAAAGCAGACTCAGTCTAATTACTTCACATCGACTCCTACCTTTGTGAGGTTATCAGTTTCGAAATGTGAAATAGGGCGACAACTTTCAACCAAAGACAGATGCTCCTCAGAGTTAAGATATAATGGCTCAGTATCCCACGAAAGTTCTCTGCTTTACAATGTGCAATATATAAAAACAGAGGTTTTATTATGATTCTCAGTAGAAAAGTTGTTCACATGGTGTTCAAGTTACAGCTTAAACCAGTTTAAACCTGAATTTTCTTCCTTTCTGCTGGCCTAGCCAATATCCTGAGTTAACTAGTTAACTATTTAGAAACAAGTTAATCCTTCACCCAGTGGTGATGCCAGTGTTAGCATATTCCACGTGCGTAAGTTCCACAATTCAGGGCGATGGGGCAAATTGGCAGCAGGTACTTTGGGGGAGGAGCCTCACTCCTAAACAGACAAATGTCTGCAGGGAACCTGCTGCTGCTCCCTTGAGGAGGACGGAGTGAGAAGGAGCTGCGGAGCTGTGTGACACTGCAAGACCCAGTGCTGGAATTAGCCAGGCTCCCAAAGCTGTAGCCTGTGGACACATCTGCTGTCAATCGCCTTGGGTTTAAAGCAGTGATTGACGGCACACAGTACCCCCCCCCAATTATGTATATAAGGAGACTGTCAAAATCTGTCTCTGTCAAGCCCGTTCCTGTTCCTGTTTGGCCAGCAGATGTCACTGCTAGCCATCCTGTGCCCTTTCATTGTCGGCTATCCCAGCTGTTTCTCCCCACTTGTTATGAGATTATTGTAATGGCCCACACCTGCCCCTTGTGTACTCCTCATTACCAGTGATTATTGTTATGGCCCACACCTGCCCCTCGTGTACT
>JAABNY020000039.1:4660708-4672776 GCA_015164015.2 Brevimyrus niger
ACATGGACACTTCACTGGGCAACCAAACCCCCGTGACCCCCCCCCCTTTTTCCCACTTCCATTTGTTTTGCCCCCCCCCCCCCCCCCCACACACACACACACATATTTGCTGTTTGTGTGTTGCACCGGGGTCCTGGGGGAACATTATTTTGTGCCACTGTATACCTGTCTATGGATGGTAGGACAATTTGACATGTCTTGGCTCGACAGGCCTATTGTTTAATCATGTCAGTGCTGAGGTTGCAGGCTTTTAACAGAACATGGTTTCAAACCCTGAAGACATTAAATCTTTATAAGGACTATTATGTATGTGATATACCCCAAGGACGACATTATCCACAAATACCTTCCTCCCACAACATGTTCAATTTCACCAAATTTTTTTCTACTCGCACAGCTACTGCGCATGGACTGCAGTTCAAGGCTGTACCTGCATCTCGCAAAGATGAGACCATTTCTGCCCGCGTCATCATCTTACGGGGAATTTCCTGGAGGCACTGCTATGCGTAATACTAGGCAAACTAATACCACAGAAGTTTCCGGAAGAATCCTGCTATTTCTCCTCTACCAACAAAATGGATGTTTTGTAACAGCACTTCTTCAGCTGTTTGTGCAGCTAAATGGTGCAATAATCAGTCCCTTCTACGTCAGTCCTCTCTTATATTCACCATAACGACCAAAATATTTGCCTTTGACACATAAATCCCAAAGTATCACTCTTTTCTAGTTTAAGCAACAAATCCACTGAATGGCTGGGGCAAGTAATTACCACTGAGCTGTTCTGACATGACCTCCGGTTCAAATAATTATAACTGAATCTCACGGAGGCTTCTCCAACAAATAGGCCCAACACTGAATTCTGAAAACTAAATGCAAGTCGCGCTAACGATCTCCACGGTGTCTCCGATTCCACGGCGCTCGTCAGAACCTGCCGCGCGACTCTCCCGGGGAGGGCATTCCCCGGATGTCACACCCTGGCTATTGCTGCGAAAACGCAGCGGCTCTTTCTGCGCCAGCCGAGCCGTGCAAATTACGAGCGAAGCCCCCCAGATGGGGAGGGAATCGTACAGGTCCACCTCAGGGGGCTGTTTTTAATTAGCAGCCTTTCACATCTAGCCCAACAGCATCTTTAATGCCAACTTCCATTTGTTCAATAAATAATGGAAAACTGAAGAGCCATTACTCAATATGAAAACAGATGAAATTAATTCTCAAGACAAATTAATGCCAAGCAACATGTGCAAAATTTAGCATATTTAATTTTGGTTTATACATCGAGTAAAAGTAATTAGGCATTTATGTATATGTAAATAAGCCATTTAGGCTGTAGCATACAGCACTGTGGAAATAGTGCACAGTAGCCATACAAACAGGTATTTAATCTGTTCCTTTTGTTTTGAGTAAAATTATATCACTTGTACACACAGTACAGCTTCAATAATATCCTAATATTTAGCTATTGAGCTTCTTCAAGATTTCTCAGCTGGGAGACATGAACAGACAACAGCCTGACAGTGCAAACCAAAGAGCCACCACAAACATTTCTACATTTCAGCTTTAAATGTGGCGCCGTAATGCGGAAACTTCCGGAACTCTGCGTGAATCCGCATGTAGAGTAAAGGCACATTACCAGTCAAACGTTTTTGCACACACTGAGATTTTCTACACTTGCATGTAATTCACTTAACATTTACTAAAAAATACACCCAGTATTCACTGCTAACAAATAAGTTTACAGTATGTTCACCATTTGTGGACCTTTATTGGCAAGAAAATGTCATACCTTTAATTAATCAAAGTCACATCCTCTAGCAGTTATAATAGCAGAGCTAATTCGAAAAATTCTTTCTGCAGGGGATACTGCTCTGTTTCATGGGATGAAATGATTAAGTAGCACATTTAAAGTTAAAGGACAGCCTAGAATTTAACTGCCATCGCCACACAACCATGCAGGTAATAGGATGTCACACACGCAGTCACACACTCTTTCCATGTTATAAAGAAACTTGCTTTATTTGACTTATATTTTAATTTATAGTTGTTCACTCAACTTTTCGATGCTTGACAAACATAAAAAATCGTCAGTTTATGAAATAAAATGAATTTAAAAAAAAAAAGTTTGACTGTTAGTGAAGTTTCCTCTGCGGATAAGCGCAGGTGCTTAAACTAACATCTCAAAAAGAATATACAGCTCCAGCTAAAAGAAGGCACAGACAAATCCTTCAATTCCCTGTAAAACAGCGAAACCGCTGGAAAACAGGTAAATCGAAGCAATTTTGTCAAGGAATAACCTTTTATGTAGTCTCTATTTTAATTATACTGTCGCATCATCAACACAACCTACCCTGTTTAAAATCGACACACAGAAAGTCCAGATTCTCATACATACTTAAGCAACAAACCTGCCACCTTGCCAGCTGTCCTGTCATTTCCTATTAACCGTAAATGAACTGAATATGCATGTGTCTACCTGCAGTTGGCATCAAGGTGTCCCGCACACCGCTGCTATGCCATTACACGCTGCAGCTTTCAGTGCACAGAGCAGGAGAGCAAGCGCCACGCCAGTGAAGAAGGCAACCGCAACCTGCGGGACGCCATACCACCCACCAACCCGAACCTTTCATCCAACAGCGGATCGAGGGTAATTATGCACCGAGGTCACATGACTCCTAGGCTCCGCGTCTCGGTCCGCCGCGTAACCACGGCGCGCCTTAATAAAACTGCTTTGAACTGAGAGCGCGCACCCAACGAAGACACTGTCGCAGTGTCTGCTGTCACCACTTACTGGACGTATAGCCCACCGCGACACAAAAACATTTAATGTCGGTGAACAAGCACCAAAAATGTCCCGTGCAGTTTAGCCTGTATAAAACAGGCATATGACAATAAATCAGCATCAGGTAGGACTGCAGAGATCCGTGACCTTATAAAAATGTATAATTTAGGCTAATATTCTGATAGCCGAGCTGTTTATAGCATTAAAACGCTATATAAAATGCCATACATTCTTTAAAGCTATTTTGATAGTTCAACACCTTTGTCTCCATTTCCACCAGATAACCTTGTGTGTTTTAGTTTAATATAATTATTTAAGCAGTTGAGAGTCGCAGGGAGTGCGTTAAACCCGGACCCGCCTCCGGGCTTGCGGAGCCCCGCGGGGTGGAGGCTGTTTTCACGCTGGCGCCTGCTGCTCCAGTTACTCACCCGGCTTGGAATAAAGTTATAAATGCTAGTTTATCTTCTCTTGCGATTTTTAACTTAATCTCAGTCGGGAAGACATATGCATATTGTCTGTACGAGCTAAACATTTGGAGAGGATTTGCTCGGAGCAATCTGTCACGCCGACTGAAAGGCCTTATTGTATATCATAATATTTATAAAGTCATGCCATTGAAAGAAAATGTTTTGTTCTTTTTATGAAATATGCGTTATAGTAATTCTGTATACATATTTTTTTGACCTAATGTATTCCATATGTCTCGCTTCTTCAAGCAGAATTTTTTCATTTCAAGGTTTTTTTTTAATTAAGCTTCTTTCTTTCATCTGGTTATGAAAGGGGTTAATATGTTTTATAATAACCCTCATTGTGTAACAGCTATTCCGCCCAGGGAAACCCGATGCCTGGATTTGCCAGAAGCTCCGCTAGGAGAGTTGGTTAGGGAGAAAAACGAGAGGGAAAGAAAGCGACAATTAAACCATCTGATCGTGCATAAAAACCTGGAAGCAAATCAGCACCTCCCGATCATTAATGAAGCCGATTCCGAAAATACACCGCCAGAGGAAAAGCAACACACATTACATCAAATCAGAGTAAATAGGGGAGATAAGTCTCACAGTACAACTGCTTTATAAACAATCTCCAATGATGCATCCAACCTCAAAATATTTGTGCACTGGTGCATAAACAAGTGTTATACGGCCATTTTATATAAAATAAAACCACTGGAATGTGATTGGTACCTGCGTTTGAAACGCAAGTATGAATCCTGATATACCAAGGGTGCTATATCGAACGACGTCAAAAATGAAATCAGAACAGTTTCATGTTCATGAAACATTACGATGTAAACCATGCATGCTGCTTTAATATCCATTCATGATTTCCTTGCCTTTTATTCGCCCTTGAAACGGAATAATTTACCTGTACCACGAAACTCGGATTAGTACCAGTACACAGTAAAAACCGCAGCTTTGGTCTGCAATCGCACCCACGGGCACACGGACGTGTCAGTGTCGTTCTTTCAGATCGTCAATCGGCATAATAAATAAGCCTCTCGTATGAACTTATCACTATAGCACTGAATGGACCGCACGTATTACTGTAATGCAATAGAGCCCCCCCATCGCGGCACAAGAAGAAACTTACCAAAGTCAGTAATGATGTATCGATCACAATAACACCAAACCTTTACACGTCGCAGTTAAGTTTTTTTAATCATTGTTCTTATCGTATCTCGGTCATCGCAGCACATCTACAGTGAACCAATCCGTCCAGCGTTTCTTCCTTTCGTCCTCACAAGCTGTGCGGTCCACGTAACCCAAGACAAACTATTTGAAAAAGGGCAAAAAGAACTAATGTTGCACACAGATGTTTGTGGATTTATACCTGAACAGGCTCCGTTGTATTTATCGGGTTTCTTGTGGGTTTTAAGCAGGTCAGAACAGACCTCTGCAAAGAGTCTGCTTAGCTGGTTGTGTTATCCTGGAGTGTCCCAAGAGAAAGCACAAAAACGGGCTGGGGAAACACTGGAGTAGGATAAACCGTAATGTACAAAGAGCAGCAGCTCTCTCTAATTCCACACGAAGTTATTCTGCAGCCGATTCCTTCCGCAGCACAGATTAACCAATAGCGTTAACAAGTTCCCGATCGCGAACAGTGCTGTACCTTTGTATGGCCTCCAAAAATTGAGCTGCGGTATAACAAATTAATGCATTCTGACTGTTTTCTGGAAGTCGGCTTACAAGTCTTAAACGCAAAAAAAATATGCATGGGTAAGACCCCGTAAAAGTGAAACGCAAGAGCAATTTTAAATGCCGCCTTTTCTATTACTCTTCAAACTCCGCTTTTGCTAAAGGGAGGAGTCGCCCCGCTTCTGCTTCCTGTGTCCAATCGAACTCGCCGCGGTCCCCGGAGTAAAATGGAAGATGATTTTATATAGCTCAAAAAGCCATACTTCATATGTGAGGGAGTCTTCCCCGAGCGATGGGCCGCTTTGCTGCATTGTTTTGCCGTACAACCGCAACACTCTGCATGTGATCGACTTAAAGTCGAATATACTCTGTACTTATAACGTCTCTGTTCAAAGTTTTATTAGATAAACTTTTTAAAGGTACGGTGCTTCATATAGGCATAATTAGACCCGCTCACCAACATACGTAAAGTGATGTATGTATGAAGAAAGTCATATGAAATAAGATATATGAAAAAGATAGATGATGGTATATATGAAAATGTACCCAGTGTCTTAGAATATTATAAATGATAGTTTATACAAATCTGATTCAGTTCTTAAAACACTCCATTACTGGTTTGTCTGAACCAAACGTTTTAAATTAGATAAGATTTTAACAACTCTGAGCTATTAGTTAAGTTCTCCCCAAACGAGCTTGATGGGCCGAATGGCCTCCTCTCGTTTGTAAATTTCTTATGTTCTTATGTTCTAAATGTAAGTTTGACAAAAAAAGAAAATCAGTGAACAAGATATCCTGTAAGATTACATGTAAAGCATAGGTCTATCTTTGGAAACAATCGTATATGAGATCTTGCAAATCAGTATCAGTGCTCAGTGAAATTTATTTGTGGTCAAAATATAGAAAATATGTCCTAAACATTTGTTATGTCATCAAATCACTTTCTTTTGCGTAATGGAAATGTGTTTTCGCTGAAATGCATACTTCCCGGGCAGGTGTTTAAAAGCTTACACATGACCAATGACTTATTTTATTCCAAATAATGCGTCTTACTGCTTTCTGCGTCCACCTACATTGCTCAGAGCCGCTACCTGACCAGGGCGGCCAATGGGTGAAACCCTGTCAGCCAGATGAGCAGCTCAGGACCCACGAATCCGCGGCCATCCGCTGGACTGGATCCGCGTCTGTGGTTTTGGCTCCGTTTTGACTCAGTTTTGACTCACTCCTGACTCATACAGCAGTGTTGTGAACCAGAGCGCCATTGCTCATTTTCTCACGCAGGAGTCAAATTCGGTCCGACAGCCGTCAAACCTCTTTTGTGACTGCAGCTCTTGACCATGCAACCTACGCCGGCGCAAACGAGATGCACAGGAGTCTTCTGGCTCCACATGGCTTTGATTAGAAAAGCTTATAGGAATCTAGGACGTTTTATTATTTCAGAGGAAGCGCAATTAAGCGGCTGGCCAAGACTGCGTTCCCAGATCGCAGGACACCCACCAGTACTGGCAGCGAACTTTACAGCCAATGGCAAACGTCAGGCATGACGCTGAGCCAAAACCAGGTGCAATCCTCCAGTGCGGACATGCGTCCAGCCCTAACCGCGCCATCGTTAATAATAACATCACGCGATGGCTGAATACGGTTTGACAATTTCTCTCATGCCTCTCCGGTTCCCTCATATCAGCCTGTTCTCTTGGCAAATGCTCCAGACTAACAGATTAACAGGCTCATGACATCCACAGCTGGAATGGAAACAAAAAAAGGCCTGAATGTGTTTACCGGTATGTTATCTGAGATGGTGTATTAGTGATAGTAGTTGATGCTCGTGTTTACTACAGCTCCACATACAATGAAATTGGAAGGATGTTGAGAGGACTGGCTAGGCCCCTCTGGAAGGGTGACACATATTCCATATTTTTTCCACTGCATGGTGTGTAGGTCAGTAGATGAGCTGAAATGCTTTGCCTGGTCGAATAATCTTATCATTGCTGGGCACTCGAGCAAAGGCCTTTATGCTTAATTGCTCAAAAGGTGCTGGGTTAGGGTTAGGGTGCCCGACTCTACGCTCTGACCCTAAGCTCTACTCACCTGCATGTTGTTTTGGACAAATGAGTCTCTGATAATGAACATAGTCTGCTAGCTTCATACTAGTGATTGAATTTTTTCCACTGAAAAGTGAGGATTTTCAACAGAGACTGGGGGCTTTCATGCATACAGCAAAAGGGGGACTAGATACACCATCTATCCATCTTGTACCAGTTACCCACTATGGGGTGAGCTGGGAGCCTAACCAAGAAGCCCAGGACACAGGGCTGGGAAACCCTGATTGGGACAGCTGGAGTGAGAAGAATCATTTCATCCATTTCTGAGATTTTTAGATGTTCCACATTACATATAAATGAAGTCACTAATACCTTAATTTAAAGTCTAAATGATTTATTTCAATTCTCCATGAGAAGGACACTGTCGAATGAACACTGGGTTTTTCCTCCCAGCCTATCAATGGTATTCCTAGCATATGGTACCATGTAAGGTCCGACTCCCGCTGCTTGGTGCCGAGGAGGACTACGCTATGTGTCGTTCTTCTTCGCCTGTCCTGCTTCTGAAGGTCACATCCCTTCAGTTTCTCCAGTTCTCCCAGTGGCCAATCTTATCCACAAAGGGCCGGTGTGTATGCAGGTTTTTGGGATAACCTGTAGGTCAGTTGTTCAAACCCAGGTGTGAGGACTCTTTCAGCCAATCAGTCCTCTAATTAGTGACCTAATTAGGGAGTTGCAGAGAAAACCCACATACACACCGGCCCTTTGTGGATAAGATTGGCCACCCCTGTCCGATCTCATTAATGCACAACAAGTGCATGACAGGAAATGACCTACTGTACCAGAAGCATGTAAGTTTGCATCCTAAAATGTGCAAGCTTGTACATATTAATCAGTATCCAAATTCATATCACCTTACAAGAAGGAAATAGAAAACTGGATATTTTGTGTATTATTAGTACAACAATTAGGTGATTTAGTGCTGGCTTCTGAAAATGCTAAAGAATGTAGTTTGTGATGAATGGCAACAAATTGAATCTATTATTCCTGGGCCTGATTCATTAGTAGGCAAAACATACAGGTCAAAGGTCAAAACATCAACGACTGAACCATGGTTGGACAATAAACTCAAATGGAACAGAGAAAGCTGAGTAGCATAGCCACATATATCTTTGATTCCTTATAATGACTGAACTGCAGTTAAAAATATTAGACAAAATGTTTTGCTTGCTGATTTATTGTGGACCTTAGTAAGGATTACGGATCGGCTATAGAAATGGCTAATAAAGTGATACCCTAAATCTAAGCCCTTGTTGATGATGACTGATCAGTCAGAATGGGACAGTTACTTATTGCTGGTTTATTTATGACGCCAGCGGAACAGCATGACTTCTGACAAAGCAAATGCAGACCAAGTGCATTGTGGGATGTTAAAAGTGGTGTCCAGGATCAGACTGGATGGCGGTGTTATTACTGCCACCACCAGCACTGGAATTCCTCCATCCCAGGGGGCCATACATGCATCATGAGGAGGCCTTGGTATCGACACTGTCAGGGACACCAACTATAACTCCTGCTGGTACTGCAAGGAGGTGGGGAACATTCAGACACCTTGGCTAAAAAAAGTGTCGAACATCTATCCAAGGACTTGAATCACTTGCAGTCTGCAATCCTTCTCATTCCATCAGCACGTAAAGGCTTCTCTCCAACAAGGCCCTCAAACACCTTTTTTTTATGTTCCAGTTTGTTCTATAAAAGATAGTGAGCATATGGGACTTCCAGGTGTTAGTGTGAGCTCACTGTTACAGGGTCGTCTGTCGGCATGGAAACACAGCAAGCAAACGTCACCGGTGGACTAGGTTGTGTGTTGTGTGATTGCGTCATGGGATACTATTTCAAGATGTGTTTAATATTATGATGAAGTGCTGTCTGACAGAATATGTGCCTCAATATATTTAAAGTTCAGATATTCGATCATGAGGGGACGCTGCCAGCGTCTGTAGGTTCACTTTCTGTGCTCGACAGATCTTTTCAGACTCCTGGATCTGCAGGATCTCTCTCCCTGAACTTACAGAATCTGCAGACAGTGATATGAATGACAATGAGCATCTGAAACAGAAAGCGTCTGTGGCAAAGTTGAATGGATTATCGATCCTCCCATTAATCTATAGAAAAGAGATTTCAGCAGAAGGTTCAGAATGTGTGGATCCTGGGTACTCCCCCCCCCAGCCTTTCTAACATCATATGACTGCTGGTGCTATATTCACTACCCTGCTTATGTCATCCTGCCCCCCACCTCCATCCAGACAAGTGTCCACCCGAGCAGAGCCCGCTGTCAACGTCGGCCCCTCAGCGGTGTTACAGCTGCAGATGCTGCCCAGACTCGCTTCCTCACGACTCTGCTTACAGCTGCAGATGCTGCCCAGACTCCGCTTCCTCACGACTCTGCTTACAGCTGCACATGCTGCCCAGACTCGCTTCCTCACGACTCTGCTTACAGCTGCACATGCTGCCCAGACTCCGCTTCCTCATGACTCTGCTTACAGCTGCACATGCTGCCCAGACTCGCTTCCTCACGACTCTGCTTACAGCTGCACATGCAGCCCAGACTCCGCTTCCTCATGACTCTGCTTACAGCTGCACATGCAGCCCAGACTCCGCTTCCTCATGACTCTGCTTACAGCTGCACATGCTGCCCAGACTCCGCTTCCTCACGACTCTGCTTCCCTGAGCTGTCACATAGGCTGGGAGTCTGGTGCCCAGTTTGTTAGCGTGCAGCTTTATTATCATCCTAAGTCCACCAACAGCGAAGGGTTCACTCCCCCCCCACCCCTCCCGGAAAAGCAGTATAAAAAGTTCAACTTAAAAATGTGCTGATGGTGCGATATGCCTACAGTGCTGTAAAACCTTGGCAGATAAGGGGAGAACAAGCAAGTCTTGCAGACTGCAGGTCTATAATCAGTATCCTGACGCTGTCCTTGCTAGGCACCATGCAGATGCCGCTTCATGGTGTATTAGCTGCTTTAGAAATGGCATTTTTTAGATATTTTAACAAACTGTGTCAGGCACTTTGTTTATTTTACAGTTTATTTATTGTACATATTTCATGTATTTTTAGATATTTATTTAAAGATTTATTTTTAATGTGTTTTTGATAAAAAATAAAGCATCGATGATATAGTTCTTTGTACTAAATAGTAATCTGGAATTTCATTAAAAGATCTTATTATTAGGTAGTCATTATTGTTTAGGTTAGAACAATAAATACACAAAAAATAATATTAACTGGGAACTGACATTAATCTTTGCGCTGAACCACACAAAATAAAATATATATCATCTCATTTAAATCTTGTCGAAAAATGTTTATCTATTTCAAATGATCATCCCATTACCCAGCATGCCGTTCTCTACCAATGTATTTAAGTCATGAAACTGCCTCTCGACAAATGGTCCACAGCAGCAATTTTATTGTATATTTCAACATTTGAAACATTAAAAAAGAACAGTTCTGCGAGTTTCACATAGTTTGAGCATAAATTCTTGATAATAATTAAAAATATTAAATGTAATCATGAGGTCATTAAACTCCACGAAAACACATATAGGTAAAATCAAAGCTGGAAAAATTACTTTAATTATGGGCTTTATACGGAATTCTCTTTTTCATCTGTCTTCCTCAGCCTGTGTTTTTTCTCTGCGAAAACAGCAAATAATGTTCATCATCTCAATGTCTTGACAGCTGGGAGTGAGAAGAGGGGCGGCATAGCAACACGATGTAATGTACAGCATTTGTGTTACAGACAGAAACACACCAATTCAAACATGCAACCTCCTCATTTTATCAGAAAGGGTGAAAAAAGAACCTGTGAAACAACCAAACCAACAGCGGTCCACACTTTCAAAAAGCCATTTGCAACACTTACATGAAATAAGGTTCTATGATGGAATGTAATCTACCATAATCATTTACTACACTAAAAATTAATAAGGGGAAAATTAAGTGGTTTTGCTAAATTTAATAGTAGCTTGCATTAGCATTCGTGAGCAAACATCTGAAAATTTCCAACCATTAGACAAAAACCCAATGAGGCTGCCAAGCCGTGATAATGACACATTAACCATATTTATTTATTTATTAATGGTGCCCACAGGAAGTCCCTCATACCAGGAGAATACTGTAAAACATGTTGGAGTGATGCTGAAATGAAAAACAAAGTTAAAGTATTTTTAAATTAAGCAAACTATCAAGCCAGTAATTATGTTACTGTACTTACTGGAGCTTCCACTTCAAAAAGTCCTCTGTTCAGCACACTTTTCAGAAACGAAATCTCAAAACCTTTTGTGATTTATGAAGAAGCCTAGAGTTAACAGTGCTGCCAGGGAAACCTTCCCCCTACAGGTGATTTGCAAAAAAGGTGCACTGTGGGTTTGTAGAATTGGCAGCAATGGTATAGCCCTGAATACAGATCATCCAAACACAAGAATGCAGGCTAACTTGATTGGTACAAACATCAACCAAAACTGGAATTGGAAATTCCTCGTCATAAACCATTTGTGTGGTTATGAACACATACTATTTATTATATGTATTAAAAACAAACGCATACAAAGTAAATGGGAAGCATTTTTAAACCGCTAACTTGCATCCTACAGTGATAAATGTGTGATCTGTATAGTTTTAACTGAATTAACTGTCTTTAAAAGATCCATCTGCTGCAGATTTGCCATTTTATAACCTTCATCTCAGCTAGAAAAAGACATGAAAACAAGATGCCAAAGAGCAGAATGGGAGCTGTGGTTGGCCTCCTCACCATCGTGGATAAGTGACGTTAAAAAGGGGCGCGGGCTTCATGTCACTAGACTGGAAGAATAATTTAATACCCTTAATGCTTTGGTTAAGATATATATATATATTCACACACACACATACACACACTGTGACTCCTGGTATTCACTTAAGTGCTAAAAGCATTTATGCAACTCCTTTAAGTACCTGGAGGAGTTGAACATGTCTTTGTAATCACAGTAAGAGCCTGATATTTATAAATACATATTAATTTAATGGCCTAGGTACCTGGGGGGGGGGGGGGGGGGGGGGGGGGTGTGTTTGCAAGG
>JAABNY020000039.1:4672786-4683001 GCA_015164015.2 Brevimyrus niger
CTTCCGTGCGTCGCGTGGTTGCGATGCGTTGTCGTGGGGTGGGTGTGAGAGGGGGGTGGTATTGATTGCAACGCTCTCCCAGAAAGTAGCCCTACAAGGAAACTCTCATGGGGTATTCAGCTGTATAGGAGCATGTTAAGAAGCCCATTTGTTAAGGAAGCCATTTATTCCATATTAAGATGGCAGGAGGTCACATGATCGTCTTAGCCTCCAGGTTGAGAAGGTTATAAATAAAAATAAATGAAAGGGGGAAAAAAACATTCGGCTTGCATCTCGGCTCAGGAGTACTGTTTTTCTCAGAAGAAGAAGTGGTCAGATCTGCCAACAATCCAGTTTTCAGCAAAAAAAAAACCCAAATCATTCCAGTTATAGGCAAAAGTGGAAATTCACACCGAGGATCATACATTAGCAATGTGCATGTCTGAAAACCCAAAGGCAACCATGCATGACATCAAGGAGCTGAGACTTGTATCATTTAAAGGGTGCATCATTTTGTGTGCAACCTTCATATCCCAGATTCACAAGAGCAGCGTGACTAAGGGTTAAACGTTGAGATGCCGCAGTGAAACGGCAAGGCTCTGTCGCGGAGGGGGTGGGTGATAACATGTCAGCGATGCAAACAAACTAACAGAATGGCAGGCAAGCACCAAGAGGTCCTGCCTCTTCACACCGGTCCGAGTTTCTCCCTGTTCATTTGGTAAAAGCGGCCACCACGGCCCAGAGAAGCTCGTTAGCGTTGGCCTTCATGCTCTCCCCTTCGGGCTCCAAGTCCAAGAGGTGCCGAACCCTCTTCATGGCCAGGTCGTACTGGTCATCCAGCAGTGGGGCGAAGGCGTTCTCCAGCACGTCGGATGAGTGGGCCAAGAAGATGAGGGCTAACATCCGCCTGTCCATGCGGTGGGGGTCCTTCACCCACTTGTCCAGCACGGCCTCCTGCAGCTTTCTGATGAGCCGCTGCTTTATGTCGCTGTTGGTCAGCGGGTGCGTGGTCATGTCAAAGAGCAGGAAGTTCTGCTTCTCGGTGGTGAGCACGCCTTTCTCCACCAGGTTCTTGGCCAGCCGTTCTCGCACGTTCCTCAGCTGGTAGTGGAGCTTCAGGGGGTTCCATGTCTCGCCTGCAAATGAGGTCATGAACTATATTCATTTACAGCAGAACATCACAAAAGGGCATCATTTCTGCATCAGTGGAGGAACTTTGATGGACAAGGCTCATATGTTGCTTTTCCAAATGGTCTACAAGATGGTCTACAAGATGGTCTACAATGGATCCTCCGGCAAAGTTCTACCACTCAGATTCATCTCACTGCTATGATGTATAAGCATCGATATACAGTCCCGATCAAAATTACATGCTCAAAAAATGTTTTGTCTCACTCCCATTTCTTCTTGTTGCATGTTGAATCTCTACTTGGAACCTTGTAAGATCCAACCATGCAAAATTTGTTTTTTTGCCATTTTTCAAGTGGTCTTAAACTTTAGATCAGGACTGTATTAGCATCATTCCCATTGAGGGAAGGTCAGTGAGCTCAGCCTCCAGAGCAGCTTCTGGGTGTGGGGGGGTATTTAGTGCCTGGTGGTTGAGAAGGGAGTGCAGTCTTCTCAGGGCCTTTACTCACCGCTGAGCAGCTCGATCCATCTCTGCACCGTTTCAGGTGGCTGAGTCTCTTTAATGTGCTTCAGAGCTTCATCCAGTAAGACATCCCCGGTCGGAGCGTCGGATTTGCAGATCACCTAAAAGGAGAGAGTGACTTTTTTGTTACGAGGAAGAAGAACGCACTGCAAGATGAAGAGGGCTGAAATACGGGTTGACTGCATTGGCCGTGTTACATACGAATATTCATAATGCATCATTGTAGGCAGCAGATAGAAAGGACAACGGAGAACGCCAGATTGGTCGGTAGGGTTATTCTGCCCATGGCAGCAGTTTGAGATCTGAATCTGGCGGTTCAGTGCTATTTGTCTGGGGTTTCCTTGAAAGGATTCAGCTCAAGGGAATGAAGTAATGATATAAACAGTCTTTAGAGTAGCAGTGTGTGTGCAAGTGCGCATCCTGATTTACATCCAAACCAGATTAGCATGATAACTTTGCATAAGCAGTCACTGAAAATGGATGGTTGAATGGCTCTCAACAAAGCCCACTCTCCCTAATGTGGCAATAAGACAAAGCGATACAAAAACCACCAAAGAATTTGGAAACATATTCTATGTTACTGTAGGATGCAAAACATACATAAAAGCGAATTTGCATGGCTTTTCACTACTATAGTCTGCTTTATTTTGCTTCATAATAAGTGTTCCATGTTACCCAAGGCTTCCCCGAGCACACAGCATACAATATGCAGGTTCTGAAAGCGTATTACACATTTCGAGAGAAATGCTTATTTTCCCCATGCAAATAATGATCGATATTTGTATCAATCTTTGGTGCCAGTCATAGCAGAGGATTACAACGTAACTCTAAATAAAGTCGAATTGTCGAATATAAGTTATCATTTTAAACAAGTTCCTGTTTTATTAGCTAAAATATTTCTGTCACTTATTGCTAAAGCATGCAGTGATTTTGTAAGGTAATGCAGTGAAGGGGGCATCTGGCCAGGCCCCCACACCCACCTTCCTGGCTAGCAGACCCTTCCTTCTCACGCCACACGTCTCCAGTTGCACGCGGCCCCGGAGGGCCAACTCCATGAGCATGCAGTGATTTTGTAAGGTAATGCAGTGAAGGGGGGCATCTGGCCAGGCCCCCACACCCACCTTCCTGGCTAGCAGACCCTTCCTTCTCACGCCGCAGGTCTCCAGCTGCACGCGGCCTCGGAGGGTCAACTCCATGAGCATGCAGCCTCGCAGCCCCGACGACATGCAGTCGTTCCAGAAGGACGTGTAACCCTGGCAACACAGACAGCGACGCCACCTTAGAGACAATCCGTTCATGGGGGTCACTGATCCGAAATGATGGCCCGTCTGCACGCTCAGGTGGATTGATATTTCTGCTCAAGAGGACAAGTGCTAACAATCAATGCCAGAGTGTGTCTGACATCTGAGGAAAACTGCGCTTTTGCAGTAAAGTACTAATTCCAGGGGCTCGGTCTGGAGAGGAAGGTGTGGGTATTAGGGCTGTGAACACATCCTAGGTTAGGCTCAAATTTCACCTAATCATTTGGCTGCTGAATGTACTTAGTGTTTAAGTCATGCTTACATCCGCTCTCAGATTGGAAATCACAGCACATCCATACAAGAGCAAACAATGAAAATGTGGAATAAATGGAAACCTACATACAATCCCACATACATACAATCTGTTCAAATTATGCCCCACCCTTAACTCAAGGTTATAATTCAGATTTTCTGATGTAAAATAAAAATATCTTAAAATAAAATAAAATGCATTTCCCAAATGTAAATTGTTATTATACAATTTCCAAAAGTACATACATTAATTACATTTATTTTATGTTGTGCCTTCTCTAAAATAGCTTCCCTACTTAAAAGAGTTTAACAAGACATATGTGAGTTTAGGATAATTATAGTGTAAATGACCTGAAAGTGAATAGAGAACAGATGTTGACAGAGTGAAGAAGGTGCTGTAGTTTGATTCAAAAGGAAGAAAAAAACACCTTTGGGGGTGTAAAGTCCTCTGGCCGCCTGACCCCACTTTCATGCGAACAAAAAATAAACAGGGCAGACAGTAGTGTATGTGTTTGTATATCTTCTGCTATGTCCTGTCAAGCTGGGGTCACGACCCGCTCTCTGGGTCAGCTCTCATTCCTGTAGCTCTGCCTGTGATCTGTTATGTCCATCTGCAGTTCTGGCATGAACTCTGGCCCAAGCATAAAGATTCCCGCCATGTGAAGCGGAGGGGAGAGTGACACCGTGGCTCAGTACTGATGCAGAAAGCCACAGGTCTCCAGTCTGGATTTAAAGTCTGACAGTGGTGGGGGAGGGGGGGGGGGGTTACACAACTACTGTATAGAGCAGGAGCTCTGAGGCTGAAGTGTCTATGTGAGGAACTGCAGGGAGGTCTGCAGTCAGCAAAGCCTGCAGTCAGCAAGGCCTGCAGTAGGTGAGGCCTGCAGCCAGCGAGGTCTGCAGTAGGTGAGGCCTGCAGTCAGTGTGGCCTGCAGTCAGCAAAGCCTGCAGTCAGCAAGGCCTGCAGTAGGTGAGGCCTGCAGTCAGTGTGGCCTGCAGTAGGTGAGGCCTGCAGTCAGCGAGGTCTGCAGTAGGTGAGGCCTGCAGTCAGTGTGGCCTGCAGTCAGTGTGGCCTGCAGTCAGCGAGGTCTGCAGTCAGTGACCTCAGTGGATTCTACATGCTGGCTGGTTCTCTTAGATAAGCAAGGACCTTGCCCTTTAGTGCTGGCTAAGCAGGGAAAATAATTTTAAATGTTGTTCTTGTATTGCTAGTGGACAGACAGTATAGACTGGCCACAATATGGTTGTGCTGACTCCTAATTACAATTCTCACTGCATTTTAAATCTGCTGCAGGAAAGATGTGCGATTCAGGATCCCTGAAAGCAAAGCATTAAAATAATCTATTCTTCTGTATATAAATGCATACAATAACATTTTTGTTTCTTGGGGAGCTGGAAAATGTCTGTTTTAAGCTGCCAGGAGCAACTCCAAGGCGAAGACTGTGAGAATTAAACAGCAATTCTGTACTAAAAAATTCATTGATGAATGACAAACTAATTACTTTCCAAGAACAGCATACAAAATCCAGTTATTATTATTTATTATTTAAAAAATAACATTTAAAAATAACAGTCCAGCCTCATAGAAACATTTTAATGAATCCATGCGATGCAATATGCTGTAATCATATTGGACCCCCAATCCAGACAAATTCAATTATGTTCCAATTTTTGGAAACTCTTTACATTAAATGCACCTTCATAATACATTCATAATGCATTCATAGAACATTCATAGAACATTCACAAGCAGCATGCAAGTACACGTTAACATCTTAACATCCCTTAACAGCTTTAAGATACATTAATAACAAACATTACACAATTATACAATTAGAATGTTTGTTATTATTATATAATGTTTGTTATGTATATTACAGCTGGTAAGGGATGTTAGGATGTTAAGGTACATACATAATGTTTATGAATGTTTTATCAATACTTAATGAATACATTATGAAGGTGTACTGAATGTTTTATGAATGCAATATAAAAGCATTATGAAGTTAATGTAAAGAGTTCCCAAATTTTTTAGGGCCCCCGTCGCTGAGGGACCCTGGGAACCCCCCCCCCCCTTCCTGCACCCCTGCTGTGAGAACACAGTAGCTTCCCTCCTTTACAGTCTATCAACAACATGCAGTTCTGTACCGCAGGCCCACACTCTTCACTGACAGGGAGCAGGGTTAGGGTTAGGCCTAACCCTAACCCTAACCCTAACCCTCCTTTACAGTCTATCAACAACATGCAGTTCTGTACAGCAGGCCCACACTCTTCACTGACAGGGAGCAGGGTTAGGGTTAGGCCTAACCCTAACCCTAACCCTCCTTTACAGTCTATCAACAACATGCAGTTCTGTACAGCAGGCCCACACTCTTCACTGACAGGGAGCAGGATGGAGCAGAATACAGCCACATAGCCTCCTGCACATCAGGGGATGGAAACAAGGACAAACAGACAGGCCTGCTTATCAGCTCAGCCCCAAGCACACTACAACAGGTAGGTGTTTCAGTCACGTTAACCCAACAGGGCTCATTCCTGCCATACTGACATATATATATACCTGCTACAGCTCCTCTGGACTTTATATGCAAAATGTATGCCCAGGATTTAAGTTCCATCACAAATCACATGCATCCTAATCGTTTAACACAACCCAGTCCGCGTGGAACCCTGGACAGTCCATGTTTTTGCTTCCTCTCAGCTCCCAGCCAATCGTCCGGGGTTCTCCGAGGATTGGGTTGGGAAACATTGGTTTAACAATATCGTTATGTTAAATCAGATTGTCTGACTCTGTTGGGGGGTTGGGGGGGGGGGGTGCACTGAGCTTAGCTGTATAACGGAATATGAGAAATCTTGGACCACAATATCAAGAAAGAAATCATGCGCTGTCATGTTTACATAAACAACAACAATAAACTCCAGTGAGGCCCAACTGTAATGCTTTAAGAGCTACTCATATACATACACACTGTGGCAAAGGCTTCCCAGGTCAAGCAGAGATTTAAGACCCCCTGTTGAGGATTCTTCCCCAGCATTGTGGAAACACTCAACTGCCGGTGTGGAACTCGAACCGGTCGGCCTTCTTTGACAGTCACCAGAGCGCTAACAAGTGGGTGGAAATTCCCAAAAGAAACGTGTGCTGTACTATCACACGAATCCTGAACTCAAGATACCATACCACAAAGACAGCAGAAGCTCCCGCTTTCCTAAACACCTCATACATTGAAACTGCACAACTGCAAAAAAACAACAACAACAGTATGACCATTACAGGTTCCCTCTCATTCAAGTGGCTGATCAGGCAAACGATGATCTGATTAAATTGCCAGGCTTTACTGAAGTTGGTGACCTCTTCTGCTTTCAGTCAGCTAAGTTACTTTCTGCCTAATCTCTCTGTAAAGCCAGCCTTGGAGGCCCGGGAACCTCTATGAACTGCTGTGCAGCAAATACCTCCCTTTCCCACTCCCTCTCCTCCTCTTTCCCACTCTCTCTCTCCCTCCCCTTGCTAGCTCGCTCTCTCCCTCTCTCTTTCCTTCTCTCTCCTCTGCTCACTCTCCCCCCTTTCTAGCACTCTTGCACTCTCTCACACACACTTTTCCTCTTTCCAAATCTCTCACCCCTTTCTAGCTCTCTCCTTCTCTCACCCTTTCTCTCTCTCCCCCTTTCTAGCTCTCTCATCCTTTCTCCCTCTCTCTTTCCACTTTTTGACTCTCTCCCCCTTTCTAGCACTCTCACTCTCTCACACACACTTTTCCTCTTTCCCTATCTGTCACCCCTTTCTAACTCTCTTCTTCACTCTCCCCTCTTCTCTCCCTCTCTCTCTCCCTCTGTCTCACCCTTTCTCACTCTCTCACTCCTCTCTAGCTCTCTCTCCCTCTCTCACACATGTACTTTTTCTCACTCTCCCTCATAATTTCTAGCTCTTTCTCCCTGTCTCTCTCACTTTTGCTCACTCTCCCTCATACTTTCTAGCTCTTTCTCCCTGTCTCTCTCACTTTTGCTCACTCTCTCCCTCTCTAATTCCCTCTCTTTATATCAAGACTCAGTTCAGACTGGTACCACCCAACAGTTGAGGTACAGCCCGGCCGAAAAGATGGAAGAACACTGCACATTATGGGACTGAACTACAGACACAAAGTCACCTGTCACGGTCATAAAGCCATTTTTTAAAGCCATTTATTATTATTGGATGTACAGGGGTATCCGAAAATAATATGTGACAAAGGTGCACCATCTGCTGCGTGGCCCCGTCGGCCTGCTCCCTGATCCCATCCACTCACTGACACGACTACTGCAAAAACTCTGAGAAATGATGAGAGTGATTTACAAAAAGGAGCAGAAAAACGTGCCGAACAACTCGGAAATACAGAATTATATTTTCTGTCGTAGAAAGTATCATTTCATTCATCGTCTGATGAATTTATTTGCCTAATGAAAAGAGGTGAAACTTCGAATGTTCTGCATTGTGAAACTGGTGAAGCTGCTTCTGAGAATAATGCGGTGTTTTCTAGGTGTGAGAGACGGATATTTCGGGGGAAGCGCGCTAAATGAAGCATAATGGTTGCGTGGGCTGTACTACAGTCGGCTGATAGCCAAATTATTTCTAGACAGATGTAAAGTAATGTGCATGTGCCGTGATTCAAATAGGAGTTTCCATTAGCCAAGTTAATAATAATAATAATAATAATAATAATAATAATAATAATAATAATAATATGATGATGATGATGGTAATGATGATGAATATGCTTCATCTCAGCTAGTGACACTGATTGAAAGGGCGAATATAAATAGCTATGCACTCATATTTTATCATTTGTGGCAGGTAAAAACATACGTTTATTCGGACATATGTCAAAGCATGCGTGGGTGATCAATAGTTTATAGGATTTTACGACAGGCTTTCGCTGGAATTTAGCGACGTATAAATTCCACCAAGGAACTGCAACACCGAATACAAGACTTTATAAAGCAGGAAAGGCGCTTTCCTTGATCGAGGGCAGGCAGGCTAATTTCCCTAAAGGACTGGGTGTTTATGACAGCAATTTACGATTCATCTAACCAATAAGCGGATTTACGTCCTTCTAGCTGTCATGAGATTTATCTGTGAAATCAACATTTAGTAGCTTTATCTACAGCCACAGTTCACAATAATTACGCTTCTATTAATGCAAGATTCCTTTAAAAAGCCTCTTAAGTAATCAAATTGTTTTATACCACAGCCACAAACTATATAGTACGGAATAATAATAATAATAATAATAATAATAATAATAATAATAGGTCAGCAACCATAATAAACACTAAAAATAATCAAATGTAATAAGAAGAACAAAACACAACAGGCATCCTGCAGCTACGCTGCTTGGACCCCTAATAATAAATAATAAGGATAAAAAAGCAGAACCAGAAAACGCGGAAACCTCTCGGTCCTTGAGGCCCAGGAGCAGCACCTCCTCCATGAGCGTCAGCCGCGTTTCTTTGGCGTCCCCGCCGTCGTCGCTGTCCTGCTCGTCCCCGCGGCGCGGTCCGTTCTCCTCGTCCGCGGAGTCGCGCTCCTTCTCGGCAGCTGCGTTCCGGGACGCTTCGGTACGCCGCTGCACCAGGCCGGAGCTCCGCTGCGTTAGAGAAGTCATGGTCCGCAGCCTGCCAGGGACTCCCGAGTCCTCTCCCTGCTGCCGAGCACGCCGAGCACGCACACGGCTATCCCTACCTCCCCCCTGCGAGTACAGAGCCGGTGCAGCGCTTCTTAAGCTGTTTTTTCTGCTATGTACGGCACTGTCAGCATAATCATTTGTTCTCGTCCGCTTATGCTCCACTTTCCACTCCTCTCCTTCTCCAACTTATTTCTCCAATATGGTGGAAATGATGACGACAGCCGTGGATGTGACACATTGGTCCCCTTTAGGTAACGTGAGGGATGAGGACGATCTCTACACTTATCCCGAGTTTTTCTCTTCAGAACCTCTCCAGAACAAAAGGGTGGAACTTCATGTGGATAAAATGCACTCAAGTTAAATTAATTTACAACTACTTGATCACATTAATTAGTGAAACCTTACATAATACTTGTCGAAACTGTGTTTGGTGGATGGATAACTTGCATTGTGTCCTATTTATTTATTCATTTATTTACTGCTTATTTGTTCTTTTATTGGGAGGCACCTGCTCTAAAAAACTGGAACAGGAGCACCACTGAGAACTAGTTACCCCTTCAAAACTATGTAATTTTTATAATTGAATGACTTTAATAACCTAATAACTTTTATTAATTGGTACAATTATTATCTCAGAAGAAAAACAATGACAGGTTTGGGGAGCGTGTTTAAATGCTGGAAATATTGTAATCTGCACTTAGAACAGCAGATGGCAGCATGCGCTATATGTAGTTTTTTTAATTTGCAGATTTTCCACCCAAGGTTCCCGATCTCTCCTCCATATCTTACTATACGCCCAGTTTAGCGCGTGACATGCATCGTCCTTTTATTAGTTTTTGCATTTCTTCAGATTTAAGTCACTCTTTGAGGCATAAGGGTGGTTTTCAGGGAGTGACCACTCATGCTACCAGTCAGGAAGTAAGAGTCTGTCATATGCATTCGCAGACACTTTTTCGACATACAAGTGAGGAATGCTGGCGGTGAAATAGCAGGACCCAGTAGAGTCCTGTAAACAGCAGAAGTTAAAAGACCAGTGGAATCTATGCCATTCCTCAGGCAGGCACAAGATTTGAACCTACAATCTTCTGGATATGGGCTTAGGGGCTTAACCCACAAAGCTACACACCACAGTGTCTGTCTTTATTAATAGTTTAAAACATATTTAGTAATAGTTGCTTTGTCAAAATAGATTAGCAGTTGTGTTGATATTGAAAAACAATAATAGTGCTGTCACTCTAGCTTCACAATCGCTTGCGGGATTGGAGTGCTGACATTTCAGGGACTCCCCATGCCTGCATTCCCTCCTACTTATGCTGCCATAGCCATATCTGCCGGAGCATTGCACTTCATATTGCACTCATCTAACTGTTAGCAC
>JAABNY020000039.1:4683989-4703223 GCA_015164015.2 Brevimyrus niger
TGCCCCCCCGCTCCCCGTTTGTGTCTCACATTTTATTGTATTTGACTCTCCCTGCCGGCCCCTGGAGGATGGGCTCCATTCCGTACGAGGCTGGGTTTCTTCCTTGCCACTGTTGCCTATGGCTCACTCACTGGGGGCATTGGGTGGGGATGCTGTAAAGGCTTTTAGACGATTTAATGTGATAATGCGCTATAGAAAAACAAATTTGTTGTTGAATCTTTAAATTAGCAGTGATCTGTCCAACTGCACAACCAGACATTGTTTCAGCTCATGAACTCCTCACATGTCTGTCTACTTTGAAACATGTTGCACTTAAACCCTTTGAACACTTGTGTCTACTGGAAGAGATGATCCAGGGTTGAATGAATCGACAGAAAGCCAAATGGTTGCTCAGGTATCCATTAAAATCCCCTTTTAGAGGAATTAAGCTTTGTGTGGAGATCATCTTTCAGTTGGTTTAACTGGACTTTCTAGAGGCTGAAGAAGGGAACAGACTGTCTAAGGAAACAGACTGGCTTCACTATATGAAAGGAGTATTACAGATAGACTTACCACTATATTCAAGAAGTATTATAGATAGACTGGCTTCACTATATTAAAGGAGTATTACAGATAGACTGACTTCACTATATTAAAGGAGTATTACAGATAGACTGACTTCACTATATTAAATCAGTATTACAGATAGAATTAGAGCATTCAGAAACAGTTGTCGGAGTATTTCTGCAATATGAACCAGCAACGAAAACAAAATCTTATAAAGCCAATGAAACTTTCAATTTTCAGTCTTGTCAGTATTTTATTGCACTTTTGAAAAGTTTGTGCATTCAGGCGCCTCCAGGTGTCGGTCGCTGATCTGTTTGCTCATCTAAGTGCTTCTTTTTAATGAAACATTAAGCATGTTAATGTTTTTAATCACATTTGCTTTCTTTACATGCTAGTTTAATGTACTGTAGTCATGGAGCTGTGAGCAAAACATCATGTGACCACCTAGTGTGTGATCAAGTGGGCACTTTTCTTTAGGGAAATTTCACCAAAATTGGTGTCATTTTAAAAGTTTTACTTCATGCTCAAGGGTCTACACAAAAAAATAAACTCCTGTATGTAGATGAAGGCTTCATTCTTGGTGTATTAATCATAGACGGCAGTCGGAAGTTCTGTGGACATTGCAGCAATTGGTTCATGTAGATCAGGTGGCACTTGCAGCTTCGGAATGAAGGGTTTCTGGTAAAAGTAGGTAGAGTCAGAAACTGCTTTGGGTGCTGGATGACTGAAGACAATGAATGTGATGACACGACAATGATGTCAGAGGGAAATCAACAACCTGCAAAAACCTTGGTTTCAATGGGCATTTAATCAACATCCAGGCAAGATGGTCCCTTATTAATTTCAGAAGGAAACTGTAAAATAATAATATAAAAAACAGCCAACATCCAGTTTTAACAAAGAAAAAATTGTAATAATGCAAAGCACAAAATAAACATATTATTGGCAAAAATTCCCCTTTAAATCACCCATTATAGGGACTCTTTACATCTGAAAAAATAAACCCTCAAAGAATAACGTTTCAAACGAGAAACCAAATCAAAAGGAAAATAATAAACACATATCATCATGTACTCCTGTACTGTATTAATGCCTGTCCTTTGTACAAAAATAGCCTTTATTTACATGTTTTATTAATATATAACATCAACAAGGATACAAAAGTTAATGGAAACTGTACACCTCTATTAAATTCTGTACAAAGACTATACTTATTATGGTGAAAACTGGTTTACGTATAATGAACATCAGAATTCTGTAAACAGAAAATAGGATGACTCGTGACCAGTAAAAGAATTCCAGGAATTGCAGTAGGTGATATCTCCCAGTTCCGAATGGCTCGACCAAACATACAGTACCAGTCAAAAATTTGGACAGGCCTCCCATCATACCTACATTGTTATTCAACAGGACAACCCAAAGCACACCCCCAAGCATCCTACGAAGGAGAGCGATGGAGTGGCATGTCACATGACCTGGCCACCTGACCTAAAGCCATGAGAGATTTGGGAGTTTGGGAGGGATTTGAGTGGAGAATGATGGAGAAGCAGCCAATGAGAGCTCAGCATATATGGACGCTCCTTCTAGACAGTTGGGAAAGCAGCAGAGTCTCATGAAGCTGCAGTTGAGGATGTCAAGAGACCGTGAGGCCGTCATCAGGCAAAAAGCAGCTACTTCAAGGAATCAAATACAAGATTTAGCATTTGCTTACTTAGTACATGCTTTTATCAAAGTAGTATATATTTCAGAGAGCAGAGACAGTAGGTTCCTGGAGCTATTCCTATTAAGGGCCTTTCTCAAGAGCTCAATGGTAGAATCACTCTGCCAAGCACAGGACTTGGAGTGTGGGATTTGACCCAGCAACCAGTCCTTTCCCACAATGGATATTGTATATGAAATTATTATTTATTTAGTTTTGTTGTCTTTATTATTATTATAAAACATAGAAAACAGTATAAATAAACCTTCCTTTGAGTACGTGTCCAAATGTTTGACTGGTACAATTTTTTGGACCCAAAATCACATTCAGGAAGATAAACTTTTGTTCAACCAACACTGTAAGGATTTCTACTGTACTTTTACAATAATGTGACATTCGACCCAAATAAAACAGAAACAAAGGTTTTGACAGTTTCTGCTCTACCCTGTACAGCTCATGGTGACTCCCCACAACCAAACAAAAAAAAAATGATTCCAACAGTTTGAAAACAAACACACACACACACACACACACACACAGAAACTTTAGCTTCATATACAGTTTTATATCAGTTCATCTTTCAGTTCTTTCACTGGACCTTGTTCTGAACAAAACAATGATAAATAATTTAAATGGTTCACATTCTGCACCCATTGATCCCTAATACCAAATGCATCCGATGAGCAGATACACAACATTCATTTTACATCAGCAGTGTACATTACATGCAGAGCAGTTTCAGTGTGTCAGTGGGGAAACAATGGAGATGACCGGACATGTTCTGGAGAACATCAAGGAAGAGCTTATTTTCAGGAGTAGGGCCTCCCCATCTAACCCAGTGTTTCCAGATCTCCCAGCTCCCTGGAGTAAAAACGCAGAATTTCTGTGGGTCCCCGATGACTGGGTTGGGAAACTGAGGTAACCACATGAATTTCAGAACTCCACTAAAAGTAATTTCTCATCTCACACATTTCTTCATACCTCACCATGCCAGTTGGGCTTCATTAATGCATCACAAACCCATGACATCGCAGCCCGAGACAGCAGGTCGCCACCGTTTCAGACACTTTTCATAATCGGCTAATAACTTGGTGACCCCAGATGTAAACATGACACACGGCATTTAAAGGAAACATCCCACTGAATTACCATTGTGCAATAAATGATCAGCAAATGTGTGTCAAGATAATACCACACGTGGATCTTCATGTTATTTACATCCAATTAAAAATATACATTGCTATTCAGTTATTACATATATATGTCATATAAAGACTATACATAAAAACATTTTCCAAAATAGAAATGTTTTACAAAAAGTCATTTCTGCGTGTGTATATGCACATATGTCAAAAATGAGAAAAAAAAACATGCTCCCATATGCTCAAAAATGTTCAGTACAAAGAGTGATTCATGTTCCAAATGATTAGGAGAGAGGGATTGTTTGTTTTTGTAAAACAATTTTGTTCATACTCGACATCACTGAATCCTTTATTTTTCTAGCTAATCTGACTCATACCTGACGCTCAAACTAACAGCACAATACAACTGTGGGAATAACAGCTGACATGAAGAAGCGTGATATGTGGATCGATAAATAAGTCCATATCAAATACAAAAGCTATGTATTGGTTTCAAAATCATAGGTGTGTGATGTATAATTTGATCTAAATCGATATTATAGGCGTCTTAAATATCTAACCTCAAAATTACACTGAAACGAAATTTTATGCCAAATAAAAAGGATCCTTATAGTACAAAAATGAGCAACAATGGTCCAAAATAAGTATAAAGACACTTTTGTCTCTGTCGGATTCCTAGCATCAAACTAGCTTCCTTTATGGGAGTTTCTTATACAATTTTTTTCTGAAGTCAGAAGAGAAAAAAATGTCTGATTCAGAGAAATAACCAATGAGATTGTAGAGGAGGCAAGCCCAAACAACTAGGGGAGGCAGGATCAACCAATCAGATGTCTTGGTCCCGCCTCCTCTGGTTGCTTGGACCCATCTCCTCTACAATCTGATTATCTCTGACTCAAACATTTTTCTTTCTGCTTGCAGAATATTTTTGTGCAAGCAAATCTTCCATAAGCTTATTGCTCCTAAGAACTGTGTAATTAAACAAAAAATCTTAATGCTAACCTGCTTCCTGGTGTTCAGGTAATGTGTATGCTATCAGGGAAGCAGTGACAAGCCATGCTCATCAAAAATGGTCTGCTGGTTATATTTACTTAAGATCTATAACTTCCAAAGCGAAGCCAAATGGGGAGTCAATGGCAGACCTGACGGGAGCCCTGTCAGCGAACCTGTTTGTTTATGGACAAAGTGATAAGCCGCACACAGAAATCCCACAGACCAGTGCTCAACGCCACCCCTCTCATCTCATTTCTACAGAGACCATATTCCAGCTCAGGTAAACATGACAAAAACTGACCCCTCTCAAAATAAGAAAAAGCGAATCAAACTAATCATGTTCTGCTGACCTGGTCTAGTACAATAATGTTAAGTTTTTCTGCATCCAGGCAAATAATTACCCGCAAAAATAGTCCCAAGATGTTAGGCAAACAGTTTGACACAAGGTGTCTAACCATCAAGCATTTAAAATATTAGACACAATGCATCAGAACCAACAACCACCTCCAGTGAGGACTCGGCTCTCGGTCAACTGTGGCCAGTGCCGTTGTCCTCAAACCATACCCAGATTCTCCGCCTCCTCGTCCTCTTGGTTAGCCAGGCTGTCCATAATCAGGCTGTGCAGCGGCCCGATGGGGATGGCGGGCTTGAATGACCTGCTCCGGGGCATGGTGAAGGGAAACGCGGAGGAGAGCTGGATGGAAGACTTAGCACGCGCCACCACCCCCTGGTGGTTGAAGTCTGCCCTGCAGGCCTGCCGGTCCAGGTTTCCACGCAGATCCTGCACCTCTGCCAGCAGGTCGGCGAGCTTCTTCAAGATGATGATGGAGCCGCCGCCAAAGATCTGAGCCTCAGGGATCCAGCGCAGGTACCTCTGGCTCCAGAGGCGCAGGGTGGGCCCCTCCAGGCAGGGCAGGAGCAGCCCATGGTAGTCCAAGGGCCTCCGCTGCCAGGCCACGAAGAATTCCCGGGTGGACGGCTGGGCAGAGTCCGGCGAGTTCATCCAGCGGCTGAGCCGCTTCACTCTCAGCATCTTCTTCAGGCTGTCGGTCTCGTCCTTCAAGAAGCCTTTCTTGGCAGACGGGGAAAACTTGAAAGCCGAACTGGGCAGGGACTGGTGCCGCTGATGCTAAAGTGGAGAACAGAAGATTCCAGAATCAATGCTAACTTTGCGCTAATTGCCCCAGTAAGCGTCGGCGAGGGTCCTGCTGGAGCCAAAACGAAGCTCATATTCTACATAATTGGTTGGATAAATGAATCATTTATCCAACCAGGAACCAATGAAGCTTTATTGGCCAATCACACGCGCTGTGGCCTGCACCTTGGGGCGATGCGTTCTCCTTGGAGCCTTGTCCTGTCTGCTGCGTTCTGCATACAGTGGATTAATGAAGAAATCCTGGGCTCTGCTGTCGAACTGCACGGACCAGTCCCAAACTGTCGGCCAGTTCACCGGGCTCCTTTGTCCCGGCTCCAACGTGGCCTGCCAAGAGAGACGGAGGCCGTGAGCTGACGGAAAATCGGGCTGGAAGACGGGCCTGGGCGGGACTCGCAGGCAGGAAGGCAGACAGAACACGGCCGTGTGTGGGATCCAATGAGCTTAATCAACACGGCTATTTACAGCAGGCCCGACTAGGCCCGAGTCATTTAGAGCAGGCCCGACTAGGCCCGAGTCATTTACAGCACACACGTTCACACCCAATGCCTCCACCATATAAAAGGCATTAGTTATAGAATCATCCAAGGCAGTTATCCTACCCAACCAATGGCTCTTCACATAAAATAGCAGGATTTTCGCCACTACAAGCCTAGAGCGACAATGGCCAACTGTTCTCAGCTGCGAAATTAGCGTCTTGTTATGTGAACAGTGCTCCCTCCTGCAAAACCTTTCCCCCACATTAGGCTTTTCAAATAAACCTCCAAAGCCCTCAATACTGCATTTACTCTTACAGTTCTTGTCATTAACTGGAAGCGTCTGGAGATTAGCCTGTTGCACCCAATGTTAGCACGCATGCTAATCACCCAGCAGACTGGTTAATCTCAGAGGCGCTGTGACAGGACAGACAGGGCAGGCAATGTCCTGGGGCCCTGAGATAAGAGGGGTCCCCCTAGGGGCAGCCGACTGCAACAAGAAATCAGCTTTATTTGCGTATGCTGCGTTTCACAAAAGGGAAGCTTCTGCTTATTGAATTCTCTTTGTTGATATTATTAAATTTACACTTTGCAGTAAAGGTAATAAATTTGACCATGCAGACGGAGATGGAGTTGGGGGGGGCCCATAGAGTTCTTTGCCTAGGGTCCCCCGAGGCACTAAAATCGCCTCTGGTTAAACCTAATCTACAGGGTAACAATGGCTGACTTTATATCTGTTGAACGGTTCAATTGGAAACTGTATTTTGAATATTTACTTACAGAAAGAATCGAGGGTTGGTTAAAAACAAAAAAACGATTACGGAACGTTTATGGAACCTTGGCGATGGCGGCCATGTGCTGGGGGGAGTTGAAGAGGAAGGTGCTGAAGATGGAGACGTCAATGCTGTCGGAGAGCACCGTCAGGTAAGTCTCGGAGAACTGGAAAGCGGGGGGGTACTGCTGCTGAAGCTGCCAGACGCACTCCAGAAAGAGCAGGAAGACGGGGGCCTGGGACTGCTGTGGGGGGGGAGGGGATGGAGAGAGAGCCAGAGTCTTACATCCCCTTTCAGGGTCACAGATCAGCTTCCACTTCCTCCCTTCCAGCGCCGAGAGACATAAATAGCAACATAAATAAAAAGGCGTAATATAGCTTTAATAAGAAGGTCCAATCGCAACCAACACCCGCGAAGGAGGATCACGTCTAGCTCAGTGAGACGCAGGGATTACCCGCCACGCAGTGGAGATGCAAGCTACGCATAGAGCTTTATAATAAAATTAGGCTGAAAACAGTCAGGAGAGGGTTAATTGTTTAATCTGTGTCAATTTGCCTTCAGAAAAGGAAGCGATACCAAATGGGCTGAGATCTCATTTACCATCAGTAGCTCAGTGTAAATCGCTTATGATTACGAACTCCGTTCATTAAGATGCCAGTAACCAACACCATTAGCTGCCCTGTATGCAACGTTAAATGCTAAATAGGTTAGGGATCAGCTTCCATATCCAGAAGTGTGTGGGTTCGAATACCATCGCTGACAAAGTAATCACAACGCCACTGGGTGCTTGGGCAAGGCCCTTAGGCCATCGACTGCAGGGATTCAGAGCAAGCCCAAGCTTTCCTCACACGCAAGGCACTGGACAAAGCTTCATCTAAATAAAAGAATGTAATGTCTGCCATTTCGTTTTCCCGCCATCACTGTGACCACAGAGAATAAATCACAAATGCTTTGGACAACAGCAGCCACTACTAAGCGAGGAAGGACGGCAAGACCATTCAGCTCTCACCCACCTCCTTGTCCTTGAGGTGCAGATGGTTGCAGCGGTCCAGGAAGCGATGGCCGCCCACGACCCACTCCTTCTGGATCAGGCTCTGGAAGCCACCAAGAGTCCTGCAGTACGGGTCGAACATCAGCTGGACCAGACTGGATATGACGCAGCAGAGATCCGAACCCTCTTCCTCTGGAGCAGAAACAGAGTCATCAGCAACAGCACTAAGTCCGTCTGAGGACTTTCAAGAGAACTAAGGCAGCAGGTAGATGTCACTCATCCAGATGACGGCTTATCCAGTAGGGGCCTGGAGCCTATCACAGGACGCAAGGGGCACCAGGCAGGAGACGCCCTCATAGAGAACCCACAGTCATGCACTATGGGCTAGTTAGAGCCACGCGTTTCTAAACCACAGGAGGAAAGTGGTGGAATCCCCAGTGAACTCCACATGCGACGTGCAGACATGAGGCAGAAGAACTTCCCCCATGAATCACTATGATATACCATGACTATACAGATAGAGAGCGTCTTCAAATGACCCATCAACTAAATGGGAGCGATAGTATTATAGCATGAATTAGCAAAATCCGCCAAAAAGTGGATGGATCCTTTTTTAAAGAAATGCACCAGATTTTCCACTGACCCATTATCAGAACATTGGTGTTTTCCTTCTCCAGGCACTCGACCACCTCCACGGCCTTGGACAGGCACTGCCTACGGGAGAGAAGCCCCAGGAATCAGCGCACAGATCAGCCAGACCACACGCTCCATCATAAAGGCTTCATGCCCACCTGATAATGTCCAGCCAGCCAGAGCCTTCCAGCGAGGAGAACCACTTCACGTCGGTCATCCAGAAATCATTGGCATTATCTGCCGGGAAATAAAAGAAGAGAACAGTCATCTGATCCATAATCTGAGCTAAAAGGTTCAGAAACAAGGTTACATTTCTGCTCCTGAACAAAAGTGTCTGTGCACTACAAAGGCAAGTAATCGATCTGTTCAAATCTGTTCAAATCGGCACTTTCCTCTCTGTTCACCATTTCCTTTGCACACGGTACTGTTATGTAGATTTATTTGTTTTAAGGCATCTTTGCACCGCGCTTCCTGTAAATTTGTCATTTCCATGTGGTACTGAACCTCAAACAATTCTGGTATCTTTGCACATACTGGCAGTAAAGTGTTATGAATTTCTGTACGATTCCGTAATGGCGATGTCTGGCCTTTACTGTACAGTAGCATCTCACCAAGCAGGAAGAACTGTTTGAACTTGCTGTAGGACTGCTGGATGTCCTGCACCGTGGGGAGGGAGTCAGACAGCTCCTCCGTCTTCACGGAGTACAGGTGAGTCTGCGCCACGGCGTTCAGCATCCTGCAGGAGATTCCGGTGAAGTGAGAACAAGCTGAGTGCACTACCCTAACCCTCCACTGGGGGCCTGCACCTGGCAGGTAGCCTGAAATACGTGGAGAGAAAGTTTATCCTTCACCCCTCCCGTGCCCTAGTTGCCCATTTCCCATCTGTCTTGCACTTGCAGGGTCCCCAAACAGGGACACGTCCTGGGTCCGGCCCAGATGGACTCTACCATCTCTAGAGGCACCATTACTGCTCACAGTTCATCTGCTCTTATGTTTTCAGCTACTCGGTGATCATTAAATCTTAAGCCCCATTAAAATGGTCTTATTTCCTTGAAACACTCAGAATGGCTGGACAGAGTGTGCAATACCCTTCCATATAGCTTTTGTATGACTGTGAGCTGGCATCTTCTTGCACGAGTGGCAACGAGGCCGTTTTGAACAAAGCACATCCACTGTGATGGGACCAGCACCAAATCTGGGTGGAATTAAGAGAAACACAACACAGAGCATAAATTAAGTCAATGCTTTCTTCTTAAAAGTGCAGGGCATGGAATAACGAATGCTTAGCATGTTTTAGCTTAGCCTACAATGCTATCAGTTCACATTCATTCTCTTGCCACACGCCCTCATAACCATCATCATCATCATCATCATAGTGCAGCATTCACATCATGTGGTACATCTTGAACACAGTTTGACACTTTTCTCACAGCATAAAAGTTTTTTCCAGACATTTTTCCCCCTCTTTAAGGCAAACAAATGGAGGTCAAAACAACATAAATGACCCTAAAAATACCAACCGGGATCCCTTTCCCGTCGAATTTCGTTAAATCCTCTTGGGTAACATGTGTGGGGACAATGAAAAACTGCGGCAGCCTGAGGAAGAGAACAGCCACAAAAAAATATCACCACAATACATGTAGGTTTTCATGAAAGCAACAATTCGTGCCACATTCATACAGCTGAACATTCAATCCGCTACACACCTTGGCCACTGCCTATATAAACCCTAACCCCACTTCTCCAGAACCAATCTAAGCCTAACAACTCAGAAATTCCACAGGACACAGTAAAAACGCACCAGAAGATTCACCAGTTCTCAACATCTCTGCAGTCTTACAATCAACGTTCACATTACTGAAGTTCAAAATCACAGGAGAGCCAGGAAACACAGAAATTGGCTCCAACGTTAATAAAGGGTTAAACTCAACTGCTTAGCTACACATCTGCCCCTCTTCACCCATTATGGTTTATAAGTTATTTATTTTACAATTTTATATGTTGTTATACGATACTCCAATACGATGTCATGGGTTTGGCAATCTACCAAACTAAACTCCTTCCATCTGAAACAATTCTAGATCCAAAGATTCTACATGAATACCATCTAACAAATCAAACCAAAGAAATCTCAAGCAGACACTGAAAAGATGAGGTGAGAACTCTGCTAAGAATCATCACATAAGCTAAAATGAGCAGACTTACTTTGCAGAGATGCTGAAATCTGCATTATTTGAAACCAGCTTACAATTGCCTTTGGTACGTTTTATCTCCTGGGCCCAGTCCTCTGAGGTGTCAAACATTACAGTCTTTGGTTTTGTTTGGTTCTCTGAAATTAAAAAACAAGAGAATTCCTTCTACTTTAGTGAGTCCTTCTACTTGTGAGGACCTTTACTCTGAAGTAACCAGAAAAGCCAGGAAAAGAATAGCTCAGCTACTTCATTGAGCATGAAAGGGTCCTCAGAAGACAAATAAAAACAGAATGATCAGCTCATTGTCAGGAAGTTACATTTCAGAAGCACAAAGACAGTCAAACTGTCCCTGGTCCTTTGATCTGGACTCACTTCAGGAGTCGAAAACAGAAGTGAAAAGCCTACAACAAGTTCTGCCAAGAAATGGCTTTTTAAAACTTTATTTTTATTTACTATTTACTAGTTGATTTGGTTAAATAAAATTTACTAATCCCAGGGGGATATTCTGTTCAAAAGCAGTATCAACAAGTTTGTCTTATCAGTTGCAGTGCTTATTTCAAAAGCAGCAGCTACTCCAACTTTTATAAAGAAAAGCACATACAAACCCACCCTTATTCGAAAGCGTCTTTTCACCATAGGAGAAGGCAAAGACGCATCTCAGTGATTTGGGCTCAAGGCAATGGTAGACAATCCCTTGAAAAATCTGTGGGGTGTAAAATAAAATAAAATCTGAATACTTAAAAGACCCCCGACACATCAGCAGGAGTCTGTAGTGACAGACGCAGCAGGGGGGGGGGGGTCGCTCCAATAGGGGCTGGGTCTCCTGCCTTTTTTGCCTCCTCCTCTTTGACGTAAGCCAGGGAAAAGTGGAAGAGTCTCAGATCCTTGCAACAGATGATGATCTTGGAGGGGTACTTGTTCTTCACAAAGCCACTAATTATAAGCTTCTTTTTGTCATCGAAGCCTGAGGAAAGGCAGACACCATCGCATATCACTCATCCATCTGCCCATCTGCCCATCCATCCATCCATCCAGTACAGGGTCGTGATTAACCTGCACTCTTTTCTAGGAAGCACAAAGACCGTATGGTCACAAATGATCACATATCCAATGTGTTTATTATCATATAGTTTTCTGCGCGTTCTTAGTCACTAACATTACAATAATCCTACACAAGACTGTGTTCACTGGCAATCAGCTGTACCTCCGTAGATGTGATCGACACACGTCAGAGGAATGTCGTTCTCTCCATACAGCTTATTCTTGAATAGCTGGGCCTGAAATATACAACAAGATTTTGGATTTATTGTTACGAACCAGGTTGGGTTAACCAGACAGACAGTCATCATGAACCATTTCAAGGTTTAGCTGCTTCCTACAGTCAGCATAGCTCACTATAGCTAAGAGTTAAACAAAGGACTTTGGACAAAGGGTTAAGGAATGTGGGTAGCATTTCCCATCATGCCTCACTGCCCGGCGTCAGCTTTGCTATTGTCTTACATTGTATTATATTTTACCTTCTACCCGAAGTGCTACTGGTGACACAATGGATAAAGAAAAGAGGACAGAATCATCAACAAATTGGCTTTTGGCATCAGATCAGACTACTTATACTGGATTGAACAGCATATCAGGCACACTGGTGGGTCTAGTGTACTTCTAATACTATTAAAAATTAAAAATAAACCACTAGTTTACCATTTGTGTTCTAACCACACCTTTCGATGATGGACTCTGGGTCCTTCAGAAAAGAAAAACTTTACATTTCAACTTTTCCAAAGCGTTTTGCCCTCCGACAGGCATGTTTCTGTAACGAATCATATTACCAAGGCTCAGTACTTTGTTACAGACAGAACGCAAGCTAAAAAGACAGATCTGAGGAAGCTCGTCCGACTTCACGGACCCATCAGAAACAGTGCCTAAAAACCCCCCTCAATCAGTCACCGTTAAAGGCACAGAGGCCCCCTCAGGCCCCCACCCTGCCAAGACGAGACCCACCACCTCCTCATCAGAAGAAGCCTCGTCGCTGACGAACGAGACCCGGAAGTTGGTGCAGAGCAGAGTGCCGTAAACCACCCGCAGGAAGAGATCATCCTTTATGCTCTTCAGAACGGGCCCTGCACTGCAGAAGATCACCTCTCCTGGAGATAAGACAATTACGAGTGGAGCAGGACCGCAACAAGTCCTGTTAATCAGCAGCGACTTTCCTAAAGGTCAAAGGTCACTTTGGTAACCTATACAGTGCAAAGCCAAAACAAATCTTAAATTTTATTTTATATTGGATTGTTACAGTTTTATTTTACATACATGTGAGGCAAGAAAAATAAAATTAAATCTAGCTAGTTTAAGAGCTTACCTGGCAACAAGTCAGGATGTTTCTCCTTTCTTGAACATTCTTTCTCAGTTTGATTTATTTCCTGCATGTAAGCAAAATAAAATTGCAGAATTTAATAGTTTAATCAGTGTGACCTGCCTCCGAGTAGACATGACTTTCAATAGAATAAAATCCCTTGGCGTAAGATGACAGTACAGCACATCAGTCAGAAAAGAGGAAGAGTGATCAAGACAAAAGATATTGCTGAGAAAACCACAAAAAGCCAAAATCTCATCAGCCCAGTCAGTCAAACTTTCACTCCATTGCACACATTATCATTTTACAAGAGGCCAGTCCGGATTAAGTGGCTTTGGGTTAATATAACAGCAACATCCCTCCATCTTCCACAAATAATTATCCATTGTGGCATCACAGTGATCCTGTAACCTATCCCAGGTACCGCAGGAGATGAAACAAGGAAGACGTTCGACAATCCATCACAGCGGAAAGTACACACACACGCACGCGCGCGCGCACACACACACACACACACACACACACACAATGGAAAAATGGAGGGCATGACCCACCTAACCAGGTTTGCAGGAGCAAATCAAGGTCTTCGGTGAAAATGCAAAGAACATGCAAAAACCTACAGTAGCACAGCTCATTGTTAACGCTAATGCTAACTGTAATATCAAGGACAGGCACAGCCGTAAATGCACAGAGTTAGTTTTATTGCAAAAAGGACATTCCGGAAACATCTCACATCGTGAGCCAAAATTTATATCCACCTGCTAGGAGTCATTATGTTTTCTCTTTCTCACAACTGTAGTCTCTGCAGACGGCATTCATTACATCCATAACAAGGCCTGATTCGCCATCTTTGATGAGCAGTCTGTGAGCTTAAAACACGCAGCATAGTAACACTACTGTTTGTAAGCGTCAAATCCACTAACATACTGACATGCAATCCAAAGTAAACACAGAACGAGTTTACAGTCACCAACACAAAGCATTACTGCACCACAGTGGATTCTGGCAAGAGCATGAGGCAAAGTTATTTTTGGGGCAAAGTTATTTTTAATTACGGCACCACATTCCATGATGTTTTACACCTCAAATGCAAGCGTGAGGTAATTTCCTGCAGCAGAGTAAAGCGCTAATTTAAATGCACATAGCTGTGGATGCTTAAAGCGCCGCATTCCTGAATCCAAACTGCATACTCATTTTGAAATTAGAGTTTAAAAACTGACCTTATCGGAATAATATTTTTACTTCTAATAAATGGGACGTTAATGTGATTCAGACCATGATCTCACTATATAACCATGCAAGAACAGACACCCTATATAATCATAAAAAATACTGAAGTGAGATTGTTTATAGGCCAATAGCAGCTGTTTAAGTTATTGAAATTATCAGAAGGCAATAAAAAAAATAAATGTTACATGCATTATCATGTAGAAATTCTTGCAAAGCAAATAATGATGTGACCATTTTTACAGCTGTCTGTTGTAGCTGAAGTATTTACATTACGGTTAACTTAACGAGGCTTTGATTAAAGCGACATCTTTTTTGAGAATACAGGGTTCATGGTCCGTGCAGCTATCGGAAGCCCAGAGCGTCGCTCAAGGACCCAATAATGGCATCAGCCTGGCAACACCGACATTAGAATCGGTGATTAGAATGACAGCGCCATGACCCAATCAGCTTCACACTGCCACCCCTTTCTGCCGGAGTACCACAGAACGGGTCACCCACACCAATCGGCACCGCCACGGGCAGATCACATGTCGCTTTTTCAGGCATGGTGCAGCGCGGCCGTGACGTGACCGACGCCCGACGTGTGAAGGCCACAGACCGTGAGCGCCGCCCCCTGCGTGGCGAGTCACTCCGATGCCGAGTCTCACTTCTTGAGGGATGTGTTTGGGGCTGAGGCGTCGTACGCTACAGGAGTCGGGTGAGGTGAAAGACAAGTATCACTCCTGTCAACCTCGCCAAGAAACACCAGTGATGAACCAATAACCAATGAAACACCCCTTTATGGCCAGGAGGCCGGAAACATGCCAAAAACACCAATAATAAAGCAGAGCGATTCAAATGAAGTTTAAAGGAATACATTTCAACATAAAACAAAATATAATCACTATTAAATTAAAATGTCAAAGACATTCAAAGAAAAACAAAAAATGAATGAATATTAGTTTAGCCAAAGGACATATCCTGAAATTTGTCAGTGTTTTACAGGTTAAAACCCAACTTGTTAACACAGGGACCCCCCCTCCCCCGCTATTAAAAAGCAGCCAAAACCGGCTGCTAACCGGGAAAACTCCCCAGCCTTAACTTCCACACCAACTGCTACGGAGCCACACTTGTCAGACTAATAAGGAAAGACTCATCAAAACAGAACTACGCCCATCAGTGCCAATGGGCATTTTCTACAGCTGTTCGCTGACAAAAACAGTTGCCATCAAATGTCTGATGAGAGAACAGACCTGATTGAAAAGTGAGTTTAACCAAGGGAAGAAAGTATTTGCAATGCAGGCCACTACTTTTATCTGGGGGTGAGTCAACAGAAAGTTTCAAAACTTAAATTCCATAGTAACATGACAACTTCTTAGTACAGACACCCAGCCTTTCAAGCGGGGCACATTTTGCATGGCTAATTTGCCAGGATCGCTTCCCCTTTTATGCGGCATACTCTGACTACTCCGCAAAGTAAAACAGTTGATACAAGCGGATGATCTGGTACTTGCGATTTCGTTAAAGCTATTTTATTATGGATTTGTCAGCCACTGCTCTTATTCCCCAGGGCAAACTGGGACTTTCAGAAGGGAATGTACTCAAAATAATGCATCTCTGCAAATAATTAACTTAATAATAATTTCAAGACCTAAAAACACTTCAGCACTGACACCACGCAGCCCAGCTTTGCGGAGTACAAGGTAAGTGACCGGGAATCACCGAAACTGCTTCGCAGATGTGTCGCTCCAATTGCGTTCCCCACCTTCACTCCGCCATCCCGTAAATAAGACGAAGACCTTCGTCAAGGGAACCTGCATCTGGAAGTCAAACTTACGCGGGACACACGCGATAGAATCCCAAAGCCAGGTACACACACACACACACACACACACACACACACACACACACACACACACACACACACACAGATAGCAATTCAAAAAGACTTCTGCAATCTTCTGTCTCTAACTTCTCCCATTGCCCATCAGATAGGTTATGCATTCAGCTGAAGCAGAACTTATCACCGAAACACGTCAAGAATGCAAACCAAAACAGACCGGCTGCATTTTAATTAAATGACTTAATAAGTGTACTACGAGGACCACACAAGCCATACTTTAAACTTATCAAAGCAACTAAGTAAACGAAACCACCTGTCCTCGTTAATTCCGACCACTTTGGATTGAACAGATTTTTGAGGGTTAAATGGTGTTCACCTACATGATGGTCTAGTCTACTTAGCCGTGTCCAAACCACAATTCCGGCCATTGTGTTTTTCCTTGTATCCAACTACTACCAACCAAGTACTGATTTGTGAAATACTGTAACTAGTTTGCGCAGAGTAGTCGCTGGTGCGGCTTAGTATCCGGGCTGAATTAACTTGAACACAACAAATCACAATGCCAGCAATGGATTTTACACGAGAACACCTATTTTCAGTCGCACATGCCCCAACCAAGTCAAAAACACCTTTATACCGAAGCCTACGTTGTTATTACATACCTCTGGAGTTACATAGGAGACAAACGACGGTTTAGCAGGCTTTCCTCCCCCGCCGCCCAGAGTGCTTAACATTTCGCCCAAAGTTTACCAAAATCCGGTGCTTTGCGAAAGCGGGGGCAGCCCTGGCAAACACGGGAGCGCGCCGCGGTGACAGCTAACCGCGCCCCTTCCGCAAAACCCGCACCGGCCGCTCTTCCCGGGTGCCAGTACAGCTGCACCGGGAACGCGCAGCCATTAGCGCGCCATCCCATTGGCCAGACAAGTCGTCCGTCAAATCGCTGTTGCCGCCCCCGTCCCCACCGCCTGGAAAGTTAGGAAAGGGTCTAGGGAGCGCACAGTATGTCTGGCAGGAGGTACGGCGTTTTATTTTTAAAATGATGAAAAAAGAACGAGAAAAAATATAGTTCTAAAGACACGTGGGAAGTGAATTTTTGTATAAATGAAAAAACTAATACTGTAATAACAGTTTAAGAAACTTGATAATAGTTGTTTTGAAGGTTACAGACGATGACGAGAGTTTTCCTGAATGGAGTAACTGTGAAGAACTATTTTCGACAACCACCATGCACGTAACGCTCCCTCTGTTTTTGTTTTTGTTGTTACTGTAAATGGCCGGACGCACCTTAATTCTGGAGTTGTTTATACAACTCTTATAAGTAAATACCTGAAGTTTCAGAATAATCAGACTATATGTACTTTGAAATGAGTACTTAAGGAGCTTTTACTGTTTGACCATTTTCCCCCGTTGTTCACGAAATGTTAAATGGAACGTAATCGCACTTAATCTGGAATTAATTTGAAGTCAAAATAAGTAAAGCTATATATGTAAAGGTGTTTCATTTTGCATTATTCTCGTTAACTGTTAGGTGTGCAGAATAGCAGAGGCTAACTTAGAAAAACATTAAAGGAATTCAAAGGCGAAGCCTATTTTCCAGCAAGGTTTATGGTGGCGCCTTAAACGTCAGCTGTATTTGGGGGGAAAATGTATGAAAATTTCACGCATGACTTGTTTTTCATATTTTAACTTAAGTGACAAATGCAGGGTGAAGAGGATCAAACTAAACATTGAGAGGATGATGCGTCATAATAGACAGTTACAGTAAAAAGAAATATATTGACACGAGGGTTTCAGCACAAGTTCCTAAAAACGTGCTTTATTGGTCCACCAAAAATGTCGTGTTACAACAAAGCAGCACTTCATTGGTCTTAAAATGTGTTCCTTATTTAAGCAAAAACGCAATAGCAGCAGCAGAATGAACCCCCCTCTCCAAATTTAGCTGGTCATGAACTTTTTTGTTAATGATCTTCAGAGTAGATGAAAATAAAGACCAAACTGAAATTAGTGATCGGTGGCTGCGTTGTATGGCGAGGATGTACTATGACGAATCTCAGAGGCTTTGAACTTCAGGTTTTTCCCATGTTTACATGTGGACCCAGCCCAGCGTAGGGAGGATCCCGACACCCCATCGATCCTTTGAACTTGCAGTGTCTCTTCGCCTTGACAAAACCGGCCCACACACGTTTTCCATTACAGACCGAACACCCGGTGCTTTTATCACCTGCTGTACAAACAAAACAAGAAACACCGCTTTAACTAAAAAAGCAGACTAAATAAGCTTCGGGGAGCTGGTTCGTTTTCCCAAGAGACTAGTTTTGTTTAGTCACCACCCCCACCATGACTCATAAATATAAAATTAATACCTGGCACCTTACAAATTATATTTAGGGGAAGTACATTACCACTATTTTTAGGGTGTAACAGATACGGTGAATATATACAGCCTTTTAAATAGCGAAAAACACTTGAGGCTTAGTTTTTTTTCCCCAGAGAGAGAATAGGGAGGTGTTCGTCTTCAAAGCAGGTCAGTCGCTGGGAGTCTGCTAACTGAAGGGGGGGGGGGGGGGTGAAATGGCTGAAAAACACATGCAGTGACGTCACATCGGGCTTCCCTTTCCTCATGTATCCCGACAGGAGCCGAACAGAATAACATCCTGCCTGTTCGCCGGGGAAAGAGAGGAAATGCGTTTCCTACCCTGGACCGCAGAAAGAATAAAACCGGCGAACTACGATCTGCAGCAGTAACATGGTCAACCTACTGAATTAATGCCATAAAAGTCTTTCAAAGGAAATGTCTTTCAAATGAAATAAGTGAAAGGCATAAAGTGTTAACCTAAATAACTTAATCCATTCAAGAACAAAACATAAAAAAAACATATTTACCCGTCTTTTTCATTTAAACTTCACACAGGAATCAGAATAAACACAACAAAACCATGACAATACTCATCCTTCCAGAAGTGTTAACAGTAAAGCAAAGATGTAAATTAAAACCAGCTTTAATTTTTTTTAAACCTACCATTAGACATGTCCAGTCATACATTGTACACAATATATATAATTAAAATATAGCTTATCTTAAATAAGCAGGAGATTGTGTTCCTCACACTGACTACACACTACCTGCAAATTTCATTAATGAACAGTAATAAAAGATTAACTCTTTCCCTAATCCAAAAACATAACAGATAGACCCTTGTTTAAATTTCATCGTTTGGGGGGGGGGCGGGGGGGCGG
>JAABNY020000039.1:4703233-4714516 GCA_015164015.2 Brevimyrus niger
ACTAAATTTACAAAAAAATATGAAAAAGTAAGTGAATGTGGTGAGACAGAGTTAGGGGGGCGGGGGCGCCGGGGCGCGGGGGGGCTTCTTCCCCAAAGAACACACAAAAAAGCACCAAGGCTGTTGGAGCGCTTGGGAGACTTATCACATTGTTGTTTTTTATGCTTATGATCAAAACTGTTCCCTCTAAGGGTAAGGAGAAATCACAGGTTAGGGCAGTCAGAAAGCAAAATGTGGAGGAGAAAAGAAACCCTTAGCAGAATCCTGACACTGGACAGCAGTTACTAAGGGACTGACTGAGAAACTCAGGACTAAACAAGGTTTAAGCCGACTGGGTGATGATAGCGTGAGGGTGAGGGAGCCTCGTCCACAGCTCAGAATGGCTCAGCTTCCTTCTTGTCTTTCTTCCCTTCTCTCTCGAAGCTGTCCGTGCTGTCACCGTCGTCACGCCGCCGCTTGCGGTTGTTGTGGACATTGAAGCGGGGGTTCATCTGGGGGAGGGGGTCCACACCCAGGATCTTGTGGATCTGCCGGAAAGCCAACAACCTGAGGGCGAACTGAGCGAAGGAGAAGGAGAGGCAGTATTGAGGGTTAGGGAGACGGCCAGGGGAAGACAAGGCAGTCCTCAGGAAGACAGACATGCGAGTGAGAGTGAGTGTGATGGCGGGCGGGTATCAGGATCACCTGAGCACTGGACGTCACGTCTTCCCTCTGCTGCTTGGACATTGGGCTCAGGGTGTCTGTGGGGTTTCTCTCACACGGATCCAGGAGTCCTGGACCACCTACAAGCAGGACCGCACAGGAGCCAGCAGGGCAGGTAAAATATTATACTTTAAAAGGTACTTACACTTACAAAATAATGAAAAACCAATACTAGTTCTACTTAAGATTTTAAAAAAAATGACCATAAATTTAACTTATGCATGAGACATCTGCCAAAGTTATACATAATGGTGAAGATATGAAACAAACCAACTCTCCAGCATCATGTGCAGCATCTGCTCGGCCACTAGAGGGCGCACACCAGCTCCTCTAGGCTCACCTGGTAACAGTATCCCAGAAGCGATGCACTCAAAGACTCTCCTCAGTGCATCTCCAGGGCTCAATGGTCCTGGGGCACTGCTGATGGCCTTCTCCACAAGCAGCTCCATGGCCTAATAGGGGACCCCCAAGCAAGGGCAGAGGTTTGGTTTTACCATCAATGGGGACTAAATCAACCCTGAATTGCCCCCACCCACCTAGACACCCACGGTACTCCCACAATATTAACAGGATCATGTCCCTACTATCCATACACAAATCTATAGCCTTGCCACCAAGAACAAGTCAACAGCACCCTCAGCTTCCAGACTTATTTGATGAATGAACAGAAAAATACTATGAACACACAGCTCTAAAAATTAGTTCAATTCATTTTTATTTATATAGCGCTTTTAACAATGGTCATTGTCTAAAAGCAGCTTCACAAAAAAAATGAAAGAGTTTTTGTACAATAATAATAAATTGTGTAAAAGAACTAGCCTTGCAAGCTCAAAGCTTAGCATTAAACAGAGTGGATTTTGAATCTCCTGCAGTTCATTCCAACCTGCAGTGGAAGACGTCATTAGGTGCGACTCACCCAGCTGGGAAAGGCGGACCAGGTGGGCACCCGCTGGCAAAGGTCACGCAGAATGCGGATGATAATCACACAGGACTGCAGGGCATTAGCTCTGGCCTTGAGTGCGACAAAGTGAAATTCTGTCATGACACTATTGGAGGGGGGTCTTCATTTAAAGAGGTACAACACCACTGCTCAAAATGGAAGCTCACAGCCAACCCAAACAGCAGTCTTTTACCTCGCAGCCAATGATAAGTCATAGTTTGCCAAACATGCAAGAGAGGATCTCTTGACACACAGGAAACCATGACCTCAGAGATCAAGAGGTAAAACCACAGAATGACCTCTGATTTAACTGGCCTTGCATTTTAAGCAAAGGCTAATCAATTCAGATGTCCTTCTTTATCTTCGACCCCCATCATGAAAAGAAAAAAAAAATCACCATAAAGAGTTACACTGCAGCCTTATGAAGTAGCACCATAAACTACATGGGAACAATTAGATGTTAGACAAAATGGCAGTGAAATCTACAACATTACAACTAAAAATTACTTTAGGAATCTTGATTTTTTTTCTATAGTTTTTCGCACATTTCTATCAGGTAAGAAGGGTTTCTCAGACCAAATCAGCCCTTAAAGGTGAGCAGCTGTGGGGGTCATAAGGCTACAAAAGGCAAGTAAAATGTCCCAAACCTGGAACCACTTAGCGTGGCGCAGAGCAGCCAAAGCGTCAAGGCATTTCTGCCTGTCCAAGAGGTCCGCTGGGTCTTTCCCCAAACCTGAGGTTACATCTAAAAACGGATTGAATCATCAGGGGGGTGGGGGGTGAGGAATGGGTGTTTGACCAGGTAGAGGGGACACATACAAACACATTGCCACGCATGGAGAGTGTCAAATGCAGTGAATGCTATGGAAACCACCCGCCTTGCAAGCACCACCATCCATGAGAGCTGCTTGACTTGATTTTTGAGGACTACTTGAGATCCACATTGTGTTCAGACCACAAGGTAAACAAAAAGCTTGAGCAGAGCCCAATCAGCTGGCTGACTGCAGTCACAGTGGTTTGCACATGAAACCTCAACCAGCAGAACAGCAGGGATCCCAATCCTTAAGGTAACATTAGACTGTGATTCGTAGGCGCCCATTCCACTCGGCCCAAGCAGATCTATAGATGAAGCAGGAGTACGGCCATTCAAAGCTGCGCCACCTTGAAGTACAGGTGAGACAGACCTGATAAGAGGAAACAGGAAAACCCCAAACACCCAGAGATATGTGTGGCAAAGTATTTGACGCAAAACATGGTCAAAAATCCTTCCAAAGTCCTGTGACTCAATGTGTCCCGCTGCTTCTGACCTGGTTAAACTAACAACAGACCAGAGGGGGAAAAGCTCCCAGAACCCTTTAGCACATCACAGCTCCAGTCACTGTGACCCCCCCGCCCATGAACATCCAAATGGCACATTCCATCACTCCCTTTTCTCGCCCATTTTAATTCTCCAGAACCACATTAGATGGCGTCTTGGTAGTTACTGGGCAACTACTGCCTTTATCAGAGTGGTACATTTTATGGGCCTCTCCATGGGGAAGGGAACCTAAAAACTAAATTTTACTTGGGCAGGCATATTAACGAAGGACAGTGCGCAGGGAAGGCAAATTTAATTCCCTGTGGGGATTTGGGTCGTGACGTTCTGCCACAGCAAACCATCTCCCCCCTCCTTTTGTACTTTTATTTAGACAATCCAGTGACAATAGCTCATTTTTTTGCTGTTGGCATTTCCAAAAATCCAACTCCAAATTAATAATGTTAATTTAAGGACCAAACTATTTAAATGGAGATCAACCCAACAGCATTTAAAACTAATGACCCATTTAGGAAAAAATGAGTCACTGAGAAAAGCAAAAAGGAAAATTCCCCAGAACACAAACCAACCGCATCCAGAGCAGAGTCGGACAGAGTCACCCCGACTATGCCCGCATTTCGGGAAGGAGGACGACTGTTCGGTCGTTCAAGAGCAAACGGCGTGCAGAAGTAGCTGTGAAAAGCGGCGTCTTAAGGGCAGAAGTCATATTCTACGGACGACATTAAATCCGGAGTTTAATGCGGCCACCAGCGAGACGACCTCAGAGGATTCAACTCGGGCTCACACCCTAAACCTGGAAACTCCAGAAGTAATCTTAGGGATCATGATCCGCATTTCGGATGAACCTCCGAGCGTTACTGGAAAAACAGAAATGACCCAGCAGGCGATGGGTGTAAGAGGCGATAGTAGGAAAAATACACAGAGTTTTACCCATTTTAGATGTAGACAAAGTCGACAGACGAGAGTATAAAACTTTTTTGCCCCGTCAGCAGTCTTATTCAGCACAGACAAGAGAGACGCCATCACAACAGGACATCAAAAAGACAACATTAACCATACTGTTGCAAAAGATAGATTAGTGGCTTTTACGTGGGAAGTAAAGTTCAAGGGAAGTTTTCCAAGCCTGAAGAAACCCGGTATTACTGTGGGGAAAAGGGCTGATCGACAATTGAAACCTGGCATCATAATTCTTTCTTTCCTGATATAATACAGGTAACCCCCCTTAATCATGTTCCATAAAACTGGACGTTAAATGATTTGAACAAGGATGGAATAGTACCATAGTCACTTAAAGATTTGGCTACTGTGCCCTGCCGTAGTGCAAGATGACAAATTACTGAACTAAGTAGTTTGGATACTTTGCAGATAGTGCTGTATTTTAAACTTTATTATGGATTATTAAAGCACAATATGAAAACAATTAGTACAGTATAGTACTGTACAATAATTCTTTTATAAATCAAGAAACACTATCATGTGAGTAGCATGTATTGAAAGGTTTTTTTAATATAAAATACTTTATACTCCATCCATCCATCCATTATCTATACCGCTTCATCCATCTGGGTTGCAGGGAAGCTGGAGCCAATCCCAGCATGTTCAGGTGAGAGGCGGGGTACAGCCTGGGCAGGCCAGCAGCCCACCACAGGGCCAACACAGACAAAGGGCCACACGCTCGCCGTCACACTCACGGGCAATTTAGAGCAGCCAGTCGACCTAACCTGCATGTCTTTGAACTGTGGCAGGAAACTGGAGAAAACACTTTATACTATAAAATAAAAAATACTTAATTTTTATAGAAACAGGGCTTGTCCTTTAAGGTGTGCAACTGCGTGTGAAACCCTGGTTTCCTCGGTCATGTCCGAGTTGTCGTCAAAGGTCTGAATTAATTCTGTGACCCACTGTTTGCATTTATTATGTCCGTAGACAGATCGATATGACCTGTACAAAATGCATGCATGAGAAATAATGGTATTGTATTTGTGTACATGTAAGGTAAAATTGTGCACCTTTTAAGGTTTGTGTGCACCTGCATTTTTCAAAGGACAAACCCTGTAGAAAACATTCTTAATTTTCTCCAAAGTCTAAATTGTTACACACATGCGAAACCTTTTCAAAATGTATGGAAATTCACAATAAATATAGATAATTGCCTATTTATGTATACTGTATTAAAATAAAAAAACATAATTACTAAGTAAAATATGGTTAAGCAGAGTTCATTACAGTATAATGTTATGGGAGTGTAACATATGTCAGGCAGCGCAGTACAGTACAGTGTCTGTTGGCTGATAACCCTACCTACCTACCTAACCCTAACTACCTACCTACCTAACCCTACCTACCTACCTACCTAACCCTAACTACCTACCTACCTAACCCTACCTAACCCTACCTACAGCCTGCCTGCTGTCTATGTACCGCCTGCCCATGCATTTAAAAGAAACACCACCCGCTACGTCCAACATTAAAACACACATCGTACATTTTATAGTAATATTTTAGGCCACGGTCGTTAATGGGAATGAACGGTAAATGGGGGATATCTGTAAACAAAGGGTGTAAACTGTCTTGCAGGAGAAATGACTTCATATGCTTTGCTAAATGGCTGGTTTTCAATAAGGAAATGACTATATTTCTGCGGTTTTGTTTCCAACTTAATTATACTAGGAAAAGTAATTCACACACAAAGCCTTTCAAACACACACAAAATGTCACGCAACCTGTATGCGGCCTTCCACCCCATTCCCACGGCCCACTCCACAAATTAAAATGAGCGTTTCCAACCTCCTTGCGGCATGTTCTCCTCTCGGATGATGGGGGACGTCAGCGTGATGGTCACCTGCATCTTGGGCTCCTCTACGGACATCAGGATGAAGGCCCCCTCGTGCGCGGAGCCCTTCACCTCGTATTTTTCTGGTGTAACAACCTAATTTAAATGCATTGTGAATAACTAATATTTTCCAAGCAGAGAACTTTTACAGGGTCACAAGGTTGCTGCAGGTGGAATCAACTCTCCAAGACACTGTCGAGGATGATGGGAAAAGGCAGACATCTGCAGTCTTTATTGTGGCCACTAGGGGTATCCAGCTCCTAAGGCTACGTTCACACTGCAGGACAAATGTGGCCCAAATCTGATTTTTTGCTCAGATGGCATTTTTTCGTGACAACGTGAACAGCACAAGTCAAATGGAATAAAAATTTTTCCATCCCGATTTGGGAAACTTCAATATGTTATCATAAATCGGATACAGGTCAGATTTCTTTGCGATGCGACAGTCTGAACAGCGAAATCGGAATTCATGCGACTTTTACGTCACTCTCGATCGACATTCGTCACAATTCTGTGCGGGCGGAAGTCACCATATGTCTCCGTCAGAGTTCCAAACATGGAGGAGAGCGCAGAAGGAGGCCAGTGGAGGGACAGTGAGGTGCTGGATTTAATAGGTATTTGGGGAGATAAATCTGTTCAGGCAAAGCTGGAAGGCTTATATCGTAACCGGGAAATTTTCGAATCAATAAACTGACGTCTGTTTTTGTAGAATCATTGCGTCTTTGCCGTTTCGTGCCCACATGGGCCAATTCAGTATAGTGAACTGTTCACACTGAAATCTGATATTGCCCACATTTAAAAGTGTAATGTGAACAGTCAAACAAAAAATCCAATTTGAGCCGTAAATCAGAATTGAGCATCAAGCGCTGCAGTGTGAATGTAGCCAAAGAGTCAACTACATTGGCATTGAATTAATAAAGAAAACTCAATGGCTTACGGCAATAACAGTATGAAGCAGTCGTCACACAAGAGGGCCTGACTCATACCACAAGCTGCTTGGGGAGGTGCTCCATGATGCGTGTGAGGAGGTTCCTGCACGGTTTCTCAGAGCAGAGGAGCACCAGGTCGACATTCTTGTCTCCTCGAAGCAGGAGGCCTTTGGCCAGCACCCCTACCCTCATCACCCCCTTCAGAGTCCTGGGATTTGGGGGGGTGCAAGAAGAACCATCTTTAACCACACAAGACTCACAGAGAGCCATTCTCCAGAAAAGTACGAGATGTATCATGATGACATGCCTCAAAGGTTAGACCTTCATGCACAGACCTGTGTCAGGTAAGCTGTTGTCATTCGAGGATTTCTTCAAATTATGGCAATGACAACTTCAGCGAGACTAAAAGCAGTATACTTCATCTCCCAGGAGGTAGGATAGAAATCCAGCTTATGGAGAAACGTGCTGACCTGTTCCCCTGGAGGTCTTTCTGCTCCTTGTCGTCATCTTCGCCTTTCTCCTGGTCACCGATGATGTCCGACACCAGTTTTAAGGCTCGCTCCGTGATGGACACGATCTTCTGGATCGCCTGAAGCTCATCCTCTATGGGGTAGATGCTGGCGTGTTTGGTCATGACGTATCGGTCGTCCAGGGAATCAGGCCGACGTATGGGCTGGAAGGTATCAGAGAGGTTACACACATTGAGACAGGAAGGAGAAACAATTTGAGAACCTCACGCTCCAAATGCTCCTGATTCAGAACAACGGGAATTCATTCTCCATAGTAACAGCAATTTAATCTGATGAGGGACAGAAAGAAAAAAAAAAAAATCAGACCTATTCATCTTAAATGCATTCAAGTCAGCAAACTGACTTGCATATTGTTTACTTAGCTTCTAACACGTCTGAAGAAGTGCACTGCTCTGTGAGGCTCTGCGTCTGTCCAGGACAGGCCTTAAATATTGCTACAATACTCACTGTGACAAGAAAACCTGATTGACACAGTCCATCCACTCCTCAGATAAAGGAGGGAGGAGCAGGTTTCTCAGAAGAGGTGGCGGGAATAGAACTTTTGTTGTTTCGTGGACATAAGAAAGAAGTAGATTTGGCGGACGAAGTGTTTCTAATGAGTTTCCTACCAAGTTGGGGGTTTTGCCACCAAGGGGGGAAAAAATGATTTCAGAGACTGATAAAACAATAAAACTAATGACCAAACTCTCTCTGGAGAAAAAAATAACTACACAAGCCCTAAAGCCTACAAATGAAAGTTCTCGTTTTAAAAACATTCTAGAAGATTTACAAGGCGAGCCAGCACTGGAGGACTCACACTGCAGCAGATGATTTCATTTACTGCATTTTTCAGTACTAAATCACTGTAAAGCACAGTGCACTGGAGGACTCGCACTGCAGCAGATGATTTCATTTACTGCATTTTTCAGTACTAAATCACTGTAAAGCACAGTGCAAGAAATTCGCTTTAAAACTCACATAATGAAATCTGACTGAAAGGCTTAATTTATCAAATTTCTTACTAACCTTTAACATACATCTGAGCACCCTCTCTTCCAGCGTCTAGCTGGGAACTTTACTCAGCTGGATTCACTGAATGAATTGCACTATTAAAAATTCACATCCAGCAATAACTGGGTGCCAGGAGTACGTGTAACAGCGGAAAATACCAAGACGTTTCTAAGTCTGACTGACTTTTCCATTTACTAATAAAAAGCACATTATCCAACCATATTCTATTGTCATATGTAAGGACACAGGGCCCTGGAGCCTCTCTTTGAAGCTATGGGCGCGAGGCCGAAAATAACCCAGGAGGGGGCGCCAACCCATCACAACAGAGAGACTAATCATTTTAAGGTTCTGCAACTTGTTCGTATCACTTGAGCAACGAAGGTCATCATTTAAACAACTTAAAAACAATTAGAAATTGCAGGCTGTATGATATATTGAAAAATTCACATTTTTTATGTGGTTTTCAAAAGAAAACATACTTCAAAGGCACAAGATAATGTCTTAATCCGCCATGTTCAGGCTCACGCTCGGCTGCACAGGGGGCCTCACCATGGAGCCCTGCGGCTGAGGGGCCAGCAGCCCGGGCCTGACCCCCAGCAAGCCAGGGGGCCCGGGAGGGCCCTGCGGGTAACCCCCCCCGTCGGGCATCCGGCGACACTCCTCCCAGTGATGCTGCTCCTCCCCCACGTGCCGCCAGTACATGTCCTCCTCATAGCGCCTGGGATGCACGCAGGCAGACATCCTACATGTTACACAGTATATTTACAGGCCCTCTGTTCACGTGGGCTGCCTGCTATTGAGCCAGAAACGCTTCAGTCACATTCCTAATTACCAGGCCATCTCCTGGCTTCTATGTAATGGAGGTTCTCAAAGAAATTTCAGCAGTTCCCATGCAAGTAAACTCCACTCTCAGGCCCGTGAAGTTCCTCCCCGTTCCACATCTCGATTTAAGGATCATCTTCCCTGATTAATCGTCAGTTAGCAGGACGCACCTCATCTCCATCCTCCACCTCTCTTCTTCCTCCCTCCGTCGCCAGTACTCCTCCTTCTGCATCTGCTTCCTCATCTTCTCCTCCTGGATCTTCCGAGCTCTGATGCTGGGCTTCACCTCCACCTGAAGGTCAGGGTTCACCTTTTTCTGCACGACAAGCAGAACACTGACCAAAATGTCCAGCGTGACTGAAGCACAAACAGAACCCAGGTGCTCCTACCCACTGTGCTGTACCGACAGACCAGCTAGCGGAACGAGGGCTCCGGACGGACATCATAACCGTAAGACGGTGAACGCAAATGGCGTAAATGATCCCTGAGCAGACGGCCCACTGACCTTGTACTGCAGCCGGTGTCTCCGTCCCTTCAGATGCATGTCCTTGGCGTTTGGGTCGTTGAAGCTGCATTCGCAGAGCTTGCAGTGAAAGCGGATCACTTTACCCTCGTCGTTTCGAACCTGAAAAGGTTTAGAGAGACAGGAGCAGCAGTTTATGAACTGTAGAATGAACAAAACTGCTATAACCAATTATTTGTGTACAAGTGGTCTTGAGTGTGTGTAGATTCTGCATGTAGCTAAGAACAAATTCAGATAAGGAAACATTGGTGAATGTCAGAATCTTCATTAAAGTGTATATGTGGGGTTGGTGAATGAGGCCCAATGTTATTTCTTCATGTTCAGTGCTGTTTGTGAATTCCCCCCGGCCCCCCCATCCCTGCACTAAGGGAACCTGACTGTACCAAATGCCCCCTGCTGGTTTACATTTTCTCCCCAGACACGATGGACCTCAGCTTTGTGCTACTGATGGAATTTGGCCCTTGAGGAAGAATAATTGGGGGCTTCCATCACTGAAGATTTTGGGCCCCATGAAAGGATCATATTAGGCCCCCATTCCAATCTAAATTCCAATTTTTTTTGGGCCCAGTTATTCAGTGACCCTCGGCTTCATGCCCCCCCCCCCCCCTTTTCGGCAGCCCTGATGACTGCCGCACCTCCTCTACATAGTCATGGCCGACTGGCTGCACGTCGTTCTGCAGGGCACACAGCCCCGGAAGCTCGGGGGCATCGGGCTTCACGGTCTGCGCCGGGGCCCCCACCAGGGCCGGCATCGGTTGCGTCGCGGCAGCCGGCAGCAGCTGCATCTGCTGCTTTGACGCCTCGGCCTTCATCTCGTCCGTCTTCATGCCGGCGGCCCCTGGTTTGCTGCCTCCTTAAAGTCCAGGGAACAGTCAGACTGAGGGTGGAGCTTCAGCGCTTCGAGTTACTTCAACGTATCCCATCGATTCCCCATCTCCTGAACAGTAAGAGCACCCCCTCCGACATGACGTTAGAGCACTTCAGACCCGGAAATATTTTTAATCGCGATAAATCTCTGCGAGTTACAGGTCGTTCATTCTCACCGATGAAGTTGATTTTAGGAGCGTTGGCCTTCGTGACGGTCGCAGCAGCGATTGGGAGCCCGGCTGCACCCTTGCTGGCTCCGGTAAGCAGCCCAGCACCGGACAGGGAGCCGCTCACGGGTTTTAGGTACGAGGAGGCCGGCGTGGAGGAACCGGCGGCGGATGCGGAGGTGGCGGAGCCGCCCACCGCGGTCACGCTGCCGACAGCACAGCCGGCTGACCTACCGGAGGCGGTGACGGTGACGGCGGAGCTCTGGGTGACCACGCTGGGCTCCGTGGGGGGGATCGGCTTCCCCAGTTTGGTGTGCAGTTTCACCACCTGTACAATGTGCAATGGGTCAGCGGGTAGGATGCAGCGACGGGGATCCCATGGCGACGTTGCATCACAAAGACGACGACAGGCTTCAGAAGCCATGGGCAGAAAGTAACACAGCAGCAATGGAAACTCGCTTCACAAAATGAACAAATTAGAATTTGCCGAACATCACAATCCAGGGCAACCCAGTTGAAATTCATTAGCAGAACTGTGTGTTGGTTATATAAGACGGAAAAAAATGTGACACAAAATGTAAAGAAATACTTACATATATTATATTACACACACACTACAGAATTAGAAGAACATTACAGTAAATGCCGATTAGTATCTGGAAGTG
>JAABNY020000039.1:4716379-4733424 GCA_015164015.2 Brevimyrus niger
AGGAGACATAGAGGAAGACCAGCCACCAGCGGACCGGGAGGGAATGGATGGTAACGACCACAGCGCCCAACCCTGGCACAACTGGTCGTGGAGGCAAGACACCATGAAAAGCTACATCCCCCCCCCCCCCCCCCAAGATCCACCCCATTCCAATAAGGAGTGCTCACCCTGTCTTTACAGTCCATGACAGACCATTTTATAATAAGGCAACCCAACTCTTCTCGAGCGGCTCAAAATCTAGAGCTACAGCTTTAAAAAAAACCCTACAAACGTCACCATGAAAGGGAGGGTGGGGCAGTGGCATGAGCGTTTGATGGACAGCACTGGAATGGGAAAGGTTATTTGCTAACTGCAGTGGAAATCAGATACTGCTTTTTTGGACTTGGGCACCTACCAGTGACTTCCCACCGCGCCTCAAAAAGCCTGTGCACATTAAAAGCGTTTCCGCCACGTTTCCGCCCCCGTCTGACTGGCTTGATGCTGGCCGGCGGAGACCCGGAGGGCCAGTCTGCACGGTTGGGGCCTGAAGGCGCTCGCAGCATGAAGGCTGCCTGTCACTGCGCCTCTCCGGGTTACCATAGCGACACAGCCCTTCACTCAAGCGGACCCGAACGACTGCTAGCTGCTTACCAGAGTACGTGACTGCGTTGGTGCTGTAGGTGGCGCTCTGGGAGTAGGAGGGGACCACGGAGGCGGTGGCGGCAGCCACCGGCTGGACTGCAGAGGACACTGGGTAAACTGGGAAGGTGGATGTGACGGGGCTGGGAGCAGCAGGCTTTATGGCGGTCACCTGACGGGTCTGCTGAGCTTGCGTGTACTGCGTGGCCGCCTGGCTGTAGCCTGTCTTAGGGACTGAGATAGAAATAAACATGAAAACATCTCCGTCAATGTGATTGGTCGGTCCTCATGAGTTCCACCTGTCCGTCACTCAAGCTCAGTCACTGCTAACGCAGTAGCATTTCCAGCAGCAGGCCAAGAAGGACCCCAGGGCTGCCCCAGCTGCCTGACAAGGTCTATTTTCACTCCCCCGAGCCATGGACACACTTGTGCAAACTGCTATCTTCATGCTCTTTGCCTACAGCTATACATTTCTCAGTGACCTTCTCCTCCATTTTCAGCCTTTCTTCCTGTCTGGTAGTAGTACCTGTCTGGTAGTAGGATTCCGCCATTGTAGGCTGCGATTGCGGGACGGCTGGTGCAGCTGCAGGCTGCTGGTAGTACTGCTTACTGTCGTAGGCCACGGCTGCGGCAGTGGATCTCGCATACGAGTAAGAGTCCTGTAGGGGGAGGCCAGTCAGTCATTCATTCATTCATTACCAAGGGTCTCCACAGAACATGTACGTCTCCCGAAGGCCTATGGGAAATGTAGTTTACCTGGTAGTTCTGCGTGGTCACAGGCGGAGGAGGAGGCGGGACTTCCGGCTGCCTCTGGGCATAGCTGAAGTCGGCAGTGGCGTGGGCCGGCTGGTAGCCGCCATATGCGGCCGCGGACAGCGGCGCCGGGCGAGCAACCGCCACAGTGGCAACGGCGGGGGCGTAAGCAGCGGCTACTGTGGGCGCGGCGACAGGTGCCTGCCGTACGGTGTAGCTGGCCACCGTGGTGGGGTGGGTGTAGGCCACGCCGGCCGCCGGCTGGTGACTGGGGGTTGGGAGGAAGGAGAGGAGGAGGAGTCTCAGTCAGCACAGCAGTGGGGGCATAGCGCTGGGCTGGGTGCCATTCTCTGGGATTTAAAGCCCCCCTCCCTATCAGGAGGACAATTCCACATGTATCCTGTCACCCAGGATAGAATAAATTAAAAATAAAAAAGAGAACTACTTTGTATCTCTTTATAAAACTACCAAAGCAACATCCAGGTGTTTTTTATATATAAAATCCAACTGTGATCTGACTGATCACAGCATCAGATTTCGTAATTTTTCATCATCCATCTCCAACCACCTACCCTGGAGTCTATCCCAGGCAGCACAGAGCAGGACTGGGTCATTGGGTGCTTTTGACTGGATGCCAGTTCACTGCATTTACATTCACTCATTCATTTATACACTTATGCACTGTATAAATGGTAAATGGACTGAATTTATATAGAGCTTTTAACCGAAGCGCTTTACAATACATGCCTCACATTCACCCATTCATACCCGCATTCACACACCGGTGGCGGAAGCTGCCATGCAAGGTGCCAACCAGCTCACCGGGAGCAATTTGGGGTTCGTGTCTTGCTCAAGGACACTTCGATGGGGTGAGGAGGACCCGGGGCTCGAACCTGCAACCCCCCAGTTGCCGAACGGTAGCACTACCTCCTACACCACCATCGCCCCAATTTAGAGAGACCGATAAGCCAAACTGCAAATGCCTTTGGACGGCTGAGTGTCCCAGGAAGAAGACACACAAAAAAAGGACTTGAACCCGCAAAGCTGGAAGTATCTGGACGCAGTGGCAGCCAGAGAGTCACTGTCCAACACAGATGCTATAACACAGACTTTACTTTCAAAGCCAACTGAACATCAACTGAACTAACATCTGGCTCAATCACAGTATTTTCCTCTGGAAAAAGGAACCAATAAGAAGAAAGGCATCCATAACCATAGGAGACACTTTCAAACTAGCTTCCACTGGATATAGATCAAATGAACTGATGAATATGATCTTATGAATAAAGGGCATGAGTAAAAGACAAAAGACCAGAAAAATGCTTATACTCAAAGAGGCCAGTCTGCCGAGTCAAACGGCATCGTTCCAAATATACAGCACATCACCACACACAGCACTACAGCTTACTGAAAAGCATTTAGGCTCGAATATTACATGGAGCCTATTATAGGTTTACCTCAAAGACCCAGTGAAGGCAATCGGCTCTCATACAACGCCGCGTTACTAGAACGTTGATTGTCTTGATTACGTTTGAAATGTACGGCCAGGAGACAGATAATTTACTTTTGTAGCCGCATAATGACATTTAAATTCTACTCCTTTAATACAAGACTATCGTTTTTTTAGATGTCGAATAAAAGACCTTATTATGTCCGGGCCAATACGGTAGGGGAAGAAGAAAGGGTCAGAACTGGCATTCGGGAAAGTAAACGGACCCTTCTGTCTCAGAAGACAGCAGTCAGAACACAGCAGGGCTCTTCAGGATTAATTACATTTTAATTAATAACATCTTTTGCCGTTAGTCACTGCACAAAACACGTCAGACAGCCTGCGGCATCTTGCTTCAGACAGAGGTCTGACCCAGGTTAGTCCGGAGAACCGGAGGCACAGATTAACGAAGTGAAGACACTTCACTACACACGCAAAAAAACACCACGCCGAACTGAACAAATAATGGCAGAAAAATGTGGGGAAGTACGCAATGGAGAGTGATTGACCATTATAATGGGTACTGTAATACAACTTGATGCTAATATTAAAACCCAGTTGCAAAACTAACTGTGTTGGGCAATTGCAGCATTACGGATGAAACATTTAGACTCATACAGGCAAAAAAATGCCTCAGAATAGAGTTAATTTGCATATATTCTCATGTAACTTCTTGGCTACCCTCAAATTTACACGTTGCAACTATACAGCATTTTATCAGTGCTTTCAATGGACGACTACATGGAATTGTTTATAAAATTGCTGTCAACAAACCCATTAAATCCTCAAATTCAGTTATATAAATGTCACAAAATCTTGTTTACCGGCGTTAAACGAACCAAGTGGATCTCTCAAGCATCCTCCTAGGCTATGTTTGTTGCCATGGAAACCTCTTGACAGCGATATAGCCATGACAGATTAGAAGGGCCTTAAAATAACATTCACAGCCCTGCACTGAAAAATGCTGATTCACCCAAAAACAGAGATAATGTTTCAACTTTCCTCAGGTTGCTGAAGTCACCTTTTGACCAAGGAGTCTTACAGTTTCAATACAAGCCCACAGAAAACTTCAAAACTAGATTTCCACAAGAACTGTCTGCATGATGACCGATCCAAAATATAAAAATAAAGAAACTCTCCCCAGAAAACAAACTTTTAGAGCTGGGAGGAAACAAAAACACAGACCGTCTGTGGGTCCCCGAGGACCAGGTTAGAAAACACCGTTTTAGATAATCGATGAACAATGTCTTTGCTGATGGTCCCCGAAAACCAGGTTCACAGGGCACAACCTGTCACTTATTACAAATGAGAGGTGAATATAACAAACAAACCCTAGAGGCTTTTTTGCAAACGATGTGATGAGACGTATTGATTTTACATGCTTTTGTTAGTCAGTGTTTTGAAGCTGCTGGTGGGAGTGCAGGAAGATGTGGAATTAAAATTTAAATATAAATGAGAGACAGGCATTATAAAAACCAATGCAGTCAGTCATTTTCCCCAGAGGCGTGCAACAGCAGAGAGGGAAAATTCCTTACAGAGACTGACACAGATCCATAAAAAAATAAGTAAAACTCCACTAAAGTGGCAAGGGCAAAATATTACCTTAACCTACAAAATAAATGGCAATTTGGAATCAATAATCTCTAAAAATAGTACTGCATACACATAGAAGTCAAGTGAAATATTCTGCAATGCCAAGTGGGAGCCTGCAAACAGAGACTCATTGTGCATTAGAAAGGCTCTCATTCCCATTGTTGGCTGAATATGAAACTAACCAGCTAGTACAGAAATACAATAATCGGCAAAGGAGTGTGCAGACAGAACGAATAACATTTACGAAGGGAAATCACTTCGCAAGAATTACCCGAACACAAACACACTAGAACTATTAGCATAATTGTGAGAAAAACAAACAGTGGAATTAACAGAACTTGGCCAGCTTATGGTTCAATAGGACAGCAGATTAAAATCAGAAGGTGAAATGTAAGATTAAATGTTTGTTTTGACTCTTAAATGTAAGACAGCTAAACAGACGGACTGGATGCCATCTCATATCTGCAACTTCAGCCAAATGGCATCCTCTGCCTTGAAATTTAACACTTAAACAGAGCAACACAGTTTACCACTGTCCTCAGATGCGCATCATTACCCCAAAATAATTAAAGGGTACATATCCAAACAACTGGCAAGACAGGGATTACAAGGAAAGCTGAAAAACTCACAGATAAGCAGCTTGGGGTGTTTTACCTCGTGCGGAAATATCATTTAAAACAAAGATCTGCATTAAAATAACGGTAATGATTTTTTATACAAACACAACTACATAAGAAAAACCACTCAGCAATTTATTTTAAGTGACAATTTACCTACACTGACATTCATATGAACGGAATGCATTTTAGTAAGAAATCACACCAAGCATCTTATGATAAATTTCGATTAAAGCTAAATACAAATGTTTTAAGAATTTCGGGCAGATACGTTTCTCAATCGAAGTTAAAGTTATGACACTAATGTATAAGACATTTATAATTAATAATCCTGAAATTCTACAGCATGTTCCTTACCAACTGTTAGAAATATAGTTAACGGCTTATAGTGTGATACTCATTAATAATGTAAATGCATAGCCAGATCGAGCACAGTGAATTGAAAAGTCCCCAGAACACAATATTCGATTGAATAGGATGAGCACCTTAGCGCACAGCCTCGGCACCGGTTCCCAGACCCACGCAATGCTCACCTATACTGCGCAGCAGCGCCGTGCGTAAACCCAAAGTAGTTGCCGGTAGCCATTTTGGCATCTTCACCTAGCCGGCTGGGCACTGCGGAAAGACGGATGCATGAAAAATGACCACTCGATGAGGGAGCACAGCTAGCCGGCATTGCAGTGCGGGGTCTCATTCGGCACACTAAGACGCCTCCCAGAGGATGCGTTCATTTCATCGTTACTGTCACTCACAAACCTCAACACGCGATTTTTTTATATCAATTTACGTTTTATATGCGTGACACAGAAATATTTATACGCATTTAACTCACCGTAGGTGAAAGAGACCACAGGACATATGGGTATCATTGGTTTCCTGCTCTCCAGCGCACTCTGACTCCTAACCCCTTTCTCATTCGCGGCGCGCCGCGGCGTCGCACAAGAAACGGTTCAGCAAGAAAAGGCGCGCATGCGTGTTGCGTGTTTGAAGAAAATCTGGGAATTTCAAAATGTTCTATTTTTTAACCTACATCCCATATAGGCTTGTCTGATACAAAACACATTATGTTAAATTGCCTTATATGTTGTAAGGTTATATCATATTATTAATGCCACAATTTTAATTGTTTTTTTTAAACATAAGTACACAACAGAAGTGGTTTTTCGTTTGTTAGAATGGGATCCGTGTAGTATGGCATAATATTGAATACTTCTTCAATTTCTTCCTGAAGATTATGGAATACGTGTCTCTCCATTCCCAGGGCTGTAATGGGATTAAAAATTGACGCTGGGCTTTGAAGACCCCCACAATAAATTTTTCTGAATGGCCCCATGATAACATTTGCTAGGAAAATGCCTGGTGTTCCGGATGGCCATCGCACCCCTGTCTCTCCCCAGCATATAATGTGATCTTTACAGACACACGCACAAACACAACCCTGGATGCGTGATGCAACAGTCCTACCGACTGAATCACAATATGTGAAGAGACATAAGTTCTAATCAATTGTACTAATGTGCTACCGCTAATCAGTCTTCAAAAATGAAATTGACGTATTATTTATTTCGGTGTTACTGTAGAATGTCCATAGAAAATTAATGTTGGAAATTATAACCTTTTACGTTAAATCACTTTATTTTAAACATCAATTCCATTGTTATTCAGTGCACAGTTTCTTCCACGTTACAAAGTTTAAAAATACTTTCTATGCCTAGAATAATCTTTGCTGCACAAAAACAACCCACTTCATAAATACTGTGCGTAAAATTAATTACGCCATTGTAGCAACGCTCATACCATGAAAAGACCGCAGAACTTAATTTCCCATGAGCTATGTAAAAGCACGTGACCTACTGTGGCCAATGGCGTCCCAGCTCTGAAAAAGTGGGTTAACGTCTGCGGGGAAAGGCTGAGCACCGCGCGTGAACACCATCTCAGACAGCAGCTCTATTACTCTCATGTAAGTAGGAATGATATTAGATTATTATTTTGTTTTAACTGTCATTTAGACGAGGGTAAAAGTGTGGAAAAAAATCATGCGAACCTGTTTAACAAAAGCAGCTATCATCTGCGGCACCGCGAAATGTATTTCTACTGCGTTTGTTGAAGATGCGCTCTCCGTCTTCCTCTTCTCCTTTCTGCGTGTTTAGATAGCTTAACCTTATCGTAGCCTAGCCTAGCCTAGCATAGCATAGCATAGCTTGCCTAAGAAGAACGTGCTTCCGCGGCACCGCATCGTCTCTTGCTTGCAGCCCATCCTGCCTCACAAACCCCGTTCATCTACTCGGAACTGTGCGGTAGTTCAGACGCAGCGAGGAGGCACGGTGGCCGGCTGCCGGATAAAGCCCGCCCCGTCTCGGCGTCCCTGTCTCCTCGCGCGCGCTGCTTAGGCCGGCCGCGAATGGCGTAGCAGAAAGATCTGCTGGAAGGCTGTGACAAGGGCAGGTCTTCATTTTAGACGACGTCTCAATGCCGAACATTCCACTTGAGGATTCTTCTTCTTCTTAATATTATTATTATTTGCAATGCTTCCATGCAAAATATCCATTATCATTTTCTGGCTCTTTGATTTCTGTTTTGCATATCAAGATGCTGTGACAAAACAATTTTAGTACCTGTGTTAAGTGACTAGCTAAATGTGCACGCAGGTGACCAACAGATATTTGATGCAACTTGGTTCAGCTTACATATACATTACGTATGTGCTATAGAAAAATGACACCCCTACCCGTTACTTGGGTGACTATTTTCCAGTGATGCTACTCGGAGTGTATGGATGGTGTTTATTTTTATAATTGTCTGACCCGTCTTTGTTCAGCTAGTCAGTTTTCACATTTAAAGGAATCGATCCTTGCGGTATCTGAACCTTTTTCAGGACCTTCGTGGACTTAGTAGAGTGGAATCATTTAAATTATTTACAATCATTTAATGAGCTTTCTATATCTTGTCAAGGCTTAAGATATGCGTTCTGGCTGTCACATCCAGATATAGGAATCTGTGCTGGGAAAATGAGGATTTGTCATTTGGTTTCTGGATGGTTTCTCAGTTTGGAAGATGAATCGTCTAGATGAGGGCAGCAGGTGATGCATTGTGCTCCATGACTAAACCATCCTGCCCTGTCTGTTTCAGAATGCCCAAGTCAAAAGAGGTGCTGTCGTCGTCCTCCTCTGGCAGTGACTCAGACAGTGAGGTCGAGACAAAGGTGCGTTTCCCAATTTCATGCAGCGCCTGGCAGCCCTGATCCGTACCTCTACACAACTTGCCAATGCCACACCTGTCTTAACATGCAAGCTCTTAACTGCCCTGTCTGTTTGGGAGTATATCTGTTTCAGAGGGTAGTGTTTCTTGGCTGCTGCTGGGTTTACACCCATGCAGACTGTATGGATTCTTGCAGGCGAAGAGGAAGGCTCCTGCAGCACAAGAGAAACCGGCAAAGAAGCAGAAGAGTGGCGAGAGCTCCCGGGCAGGAGGCCCCTCCAAAGGAGGCAAGAGCAAGGATGACAACATGTTCCAGGTGTGTTCCGCACAGCTCAGTAGGTTTGGCTTATATACACAGAAGATAGTGGGTTCAAATCCCATGACAGGCAGAATAATCTAATCTATTTTGGCCCATTGAATATGTTGCTTTGGAGAAAAACACAACTGTACTGTTGTAGGCCCTGATGGTCCACTTAATGGTGCACGTTCACCCAGAGCACCGTAGCCTTCTGCACTTGTATCTAAAGGGATCTGCCTAATGCTCTGAAATTCGTTGCATTATCGAGGCTTTAGCCACTGATTAACACGTCCCCCCCCCGCCCCCCCCCCCCTCGGATGCATGTGTGCCATTTGCCACCCAGATTGGGAAGATGAGGTATGTCAGTGTCAGGGACTTCAAAGGCAAAGTGCTGATCGACATCCGCGAATACTGGATGGATCAGGAGGGAGAGATGAAGCCGGGCCGCAAAGGTAACCGTCCCGTAAGGCACCTGGAGAAACTCCCACTCTGGCAGGAATCATCTGTAATGAGATACTGGCTATTTTGGAGTATCTCTTTCAGAGTGTCGGGTTTCTCTACTGCTGCTGGCTTTACACTTGTATACATCATAACTGGCCAATACTTGTGTAGTTATGCTGGTGTAACTGATGCATTAGGGAAAACCAAGAAGCTGAACCACCTTTCTTGTAGTGTGACATAGGTATGGTGGAACAGTAAATATTTATTTTGATTGTGCTTGTAGCTGGTTTATTGCAGCAAGAAATACACTATAGTACATTATTCCAAAAAGAAATGACTGCTCATTGGTGACCTTCCTCCATTTTGTACATTTCCAGGCATTTCCTTGAATCCAGAGCAGTGGAACCAATTGAAGGAGCAGATCTCTGAAATCGATGACGCTGTGAGGAGAATATAAGCTTTATAGCCACAAGATGGTGCTGTTTAGTTCTTCCTTTAGTGTTTTTAGATTTTACCACCGACCTTTACACTGACGTACAAGTGTTTTATAAAGGACTGATTTTTTTAAAAATGACTGGCGTGTTTTGCAGTTAATTTGACCTTTAACATTTTCTGCATGTGCCCTGTAGTGTGTTCTGTGCAACAGCAGTGGTGTGTTGTGTGCGTGTGCAAGGGCTGCTCAAGTTTGTGGGTGGGGGGGAGGGTTTATCGAGGTCCCAGGCTGTGTAGAGGAGGTCTCGTATTAAATAAAGGCTACATAATTATTTTAGTTTTTCATGTTCTGTTGCGTGTCGACTCCCTGTCCTTGTGCCTTTTCTGGAGTGAATATTCAGATGCCTTGCAGCTGGGGATGGTTGCGGATTAAAACAATGGTTAAGAGTTTGTGTCCGTTACTCCAAAATGGTGCCAAAAGCAGTTGGCTTTAACCATGAAGGTAAGCATGGGTGCTGGACATTTTGTGGCAGAGATGCACAGGAACAAAGGCTGAAGGAGTCTTGGAGGATTTCAGCGTTTTTGCACGACTGCATTGATGAACCAAGTAGGTCAACAGACAGTTTCAGTTGCAGTTTCCTGTTGGCTTTTGGTCGCGTACATAATGAGGTTTACTGCTCTTTCGTAATGTTTGGGTTTCCTGATCCAGCTTAGCCCCCCGACCAAGACACAGTCCAGATGCCACACAGATGGTAAAGTCCAGAAATGAGCATGTTTTGTACTGGGGTTATTGGTAGAGCAAATATTTAGCTGAAGTATTTCATTTATTTTTTTTAAATAAATTTATAAACGTATTTAATAAATTTTCCACTGCTTAACCAGGGTCAGGTCTTGGGGGCAGCAGTCTATGCAGGGATGCCCTGACCTCTCTCACCATCCACCCCTAGCTCCTCCAGGGGAATAACCAGGCATTCCCAGTCCAGCCCAGAGATATAATCTTCCCAGTGTGTCCTGGGTCTGCCCCGGGGTTGTCTCCAGGTTGGACATTCCTAAAACAGCTCCCCAGGAAGCCGGCCAGGAGGCATCCTTGATAGATGCCCGAACAACCTCAACTGGCTCCTTTCAACACAGAGAAACAGCAGCTGTACTCCGAGTCCCTCCTGAATGTCCGAGCTCCTCACCCCATCTCTCAGGCTGAGCCCAGCCATCCTGCAGAGGAAGCTAATTTTAGCCATTTGTATCTGTGATCTTTTCTTTTGGTTACTACTGGGAACTCATGACCTTAGGTAGGGGATAGACTGTAGGTTAACACCTACATCTTGGTTCACATTCTGGGTGCGCTAGGTGAGTGGTCTCCGTTGATTATTCAGTGTTTATAATGAAGCCTAAGAAATACTAATTAGCTGGGGAAAAAAAACTAAGCAGACTGTTACAATGAACACATTCATGGTGTGAAGGTTAAAATACCTGGAAATTTCTTGTCATACCTGCATAAATATGTACTTTCATGTGCATTTGCCTGTTATTAAAAAGAATGGCCAAGCATTTTAACAATTATACCACAAATGTGTACTTTATTACTAGTTCCCTGGCTATAATCTGCGATCAGAAGATTGTTTGTAAAAATCATCTCCTGCGTCCAGACTGATAAGACTTGATTGGTATAGTTCTAAAACGTGGCCTTTCTAAAACTGGCAGGAATCTTTACACCAACGATTCTCACTCGGTTTTAACCGTATCTGCAAAAATGAACACAAAGTAGCAAATATGTGTTTGAAGTGGAGTTATGACCACAAGATGGCAGCCTTTGCGCAGTTTTACATATACATATTTTAACACCAGATGGCGCTATATGTTTCTTATAACTTAGTTTTACCTGTTTAGAAAATTCAGAAATAAACAAGAGTGTTTACACCAACAAAAGGAAAGTCTATTTTGAGGATGTATGTCAATCTATCTGGTCATGCGTTCATGCTTATTCATTCATGATTATGTTGATTTTCGATGTCTAGAAAGATAATTAAAATCATGCTGTAACATTTCAACGATGAAGCTCTGTTCCAACTTCTCCTTTTTATTCTTCCCGAGGTCTGCTGTGTTTTTCTGTACTATAGGCAGTTACATGGGTGCTGGTCGTATTAGAGAGCCCCAACCCATAAATCTGCCTTTACGTCAAATATCTAATCATTACAATGCATGTAAATGAATTTGTTATTAAAGCAAAACAAAGTGCCCTTCTTGAAGGCTTTAAACAGCAATCCAAATTTAATGAGGACTCTGTACTGAAATGTCAGTCTGAGGCAAAGTGTCTATGGTTCTGTTAGCTAGGGACTGTATCATAAATATGCAGTAGACGCCTTAGAGTATGAGTCCCCCATATTCATGTGTGAGATCTCAGGAGTCCAGGCAGCCTGCAGACACCTGAAGAGCTGGGGTCTCAGCCTGAGCCCTGGCAGCTTCGAAAGGCTGCCTTTCTCATTAGGAGAACGTTTCACCAGAACTGATTTTATGATTGACTGAACCATGTGAAGTGCATTACTGGGGTTGGGGCGAACAAATGTGTTCAAATGGCTCAGGTCGCGATGCCTCCGATCCTGAGTGCCTCACATCTGCTTCGGTTCGAGCTCTCTAAAGCCCTGCAATCACAGTTGCCCTTTGAAGTCTGTGGTTTTTTTTCTTCTCTCATTTTTTTTAGGGTTCCTGTTCATGTCATTGGAAGCCTGGCACAAAACATCTCTGTTTGCTACCTCATACTCAGCACTCTGGTTATTTATTAATAGAGGACAGATTTTAAGGGGCTCTTTATTAGTCCCTGTTCTAAAACGACACAAGAAGTGAGAGAAATGTATTTAAAAAATAATAATAATTCTCAGCACATGACGGAATGCTCACCTTTCCGAGGTTTTGCTTAATCGTGGCTCATATAAAACGTGTTGGTTCTTGGAATTATTGTATTCTTCCTTTGAGATGGGGAATGCATATTGATTATGACCAGTTCACAAGGATTTTGTATGACTCACAGGCCATTGGCTGATTGGTTAGGCTCTTTAAACCATCATACCGCAACAACGGGGACATTATATCAGAAAGTGTAAAACCCTGGGGAAAGTTTTAAAAAAAAATTGGCCCTGATCGAATCATTCATTTCCAACTTTCGCTTTCAGGCGATATTTTCCACAGATTATTCAGATAACACATTTTCCATATGAACCCATTTAAGACTATCTTTGGGGGAAAGCCAGCATTTTATCAAGGCAATTTAGGCCCTTAGGGTATCACAATCACTATCGAGAAATTTTTAAATGAGTCAAATTATGGATAATAACGTTCCCAGATATGTGGATGTATTTCTTAAAAGAAAGTGGGATTATTTAACAGCCTCAAAACGTGCCCTTTAGGAAATGTTTTAAAGTACAACTTACAGCAAGGTAATGAAAGCAAATATATAATGTTTTTTATGACAATTTTTAAGTATATGAGAAGTAAAAGCTGTTCATTAATCAGGTCTTAGTTGTTCAGAACAAACTTGTACCTAGTATTATCTAACCAGACAGGAGCCTAACATTTTGATGAATTTGAGATGTCAGGGGATAATTTCAGCAGTGAAATATTGAAATGAATTGTATCTCGGAAGCATTTAATATCATGCACACGTAGTATCAGATGCATACGTAGTGTGGAATTCCCTGTGTCAGGAAGCAATGTCCATATAACCACATAACACATGAGTGTGGAATTCCCTGTGTCAGGAAGCAATGTCCATATAACCACATAACACATGAGTGTGGAATTCCCTGTGTCAGGAAGCAATGTCCATATAACCACATAACACATGAGTGTGGAATTCCATCCCCTGGTGGCGCTGAGACGCTTGTGCTGCTGCCAGTTCTGCCATCCCTGATCGCATTCAGTGACGCATGTTCAATGGCTCTTTATACCTGCTTCCAACTGGGTAACAGTGGCAATTTGTCATGCTGCAGTTCACCATGCGATGGTAACAATGGTAACAGGTACAATACGGAGGAAAGCTTGTCAAACCCAGAGACTAGTATGATTTTCCATTCTGCTGGCTGACGAGTCTAAGGTGAAGTCCAAATTGGTGGTGTCGTTTGTGTCATGTGATCACACTGGGGGTCCTGTATAGGGGTCGTTCTTGGCCAGCCTGGGCCTGTGCTTGGAGCAAGTTGAGGCTCTCAAACACCCCTGCTGCCTCGCAGCTGTTGACGTTGGCCAGGGTCTGCTGTGGAATGCAGCAGACTGTCCATTGCACCTCAGCTGGGGTGGGGCCAATCTACCGGACACACTTCCTGCGGCTGCTGGGATGGGGGGGCTGTAAATGTGATTGACAAACCAGACACCTTATGCTCACGCGGTGTTACAATCCAAGGTGTCACAAAGGTGAACTGAGTCTAATAACATGTGACATCACCGTAGTGTCAATGTGCATGGCCCTGGTTTTACCACAGAAATATGCCAGAAGAATGACTAAGCAGTTATGAGGTGCCTGCTGCCTAATCAGGAGGTTCCAGCAGAATCGTGGTGCTCTCGTCCATCAGAAGATGCTTCCATATGTAACACAGATAAGTTCTACAGATTCCTCTGAGGAATCCAACTTGTTTATCTTGTGATCCATTTTGCGGTCTTTCTCTTCTCTTCTCTTTGGTCTGCTGTGGTGAGATGTGGCATCAATCATGAATTGCTCATACTAACTAGATAATATTCCTTACATTCTACACTACATTAGATCTCAGCATCAAATACACATTCCTACTCGTTTTATCTTAACTAACAAACTGAATTTGTGACCACAGAAGAGCTGCACTATGATATACATTGTGACACTGGTACCCACTTCCCATTCTTCCATAAACTCTTACTTTTAGCACTGAATTCTTCTCTGAACTGTGGAGTATGCAAATTACACATAATCTGAGACTTGTTTTATAAGCAAATACATATGAAAACTGAGGAAAATAATATTTGATGTTTGTTTTTGTAAGTAGACACAAGAATCTTGTGTACAGTGGTTTCTGTCCTTCTTGGCAGTTGCTTATTTTAATGGAGCAGGTCAGGTTAAGCACCCCGGTTAAGGGTTTGAGATGGTCCACTTAAATCAGCACCCCCAGTCCCCAGACTTTAGCCAATGAGTTTACATCCATATCGTTTCATAACTATTTCTCAAGGAGCCATTGTGAGTGTTGGCGGCTTGGTCCTTAGCTCTGTAGAGTAGCAGTTCCGGGGTCTTGGCCAGAACCCTGGCCCAGGCTTGTGGACTCGTGTCCCAGAGCTGCTTACAGTATGTGAGTGTGTGTGTAGCATTGTATCCTCTGTTCTGAGCTTCCTGTGACGGGCTCCAGGCTTCCCGTGACTCTGTAAGGGTAAGTTCAAATGGATGATGGGTGAACTGTGTGAAATTTAGAAAGAAAGACGCCACAAAGATCCTACAGTAAGTGAGTCGGGGAAGATAAGAAAGGAAACTGCAGTCTTGTCTGAAACCAATGTCACACTGGCACATTTTTGTGTAAGGTCCATTAATGCACCCAGTAAGCAATTTATTATATAAAATAATCCCACGCTGTTTTTTTCAGTAATCCCTTAATGATTTGATCAATCAAATCTGAAAATTGGTTACAAATGTATAAAAACCACAGCAGTCTTGGGGTTAATTGGGCCCAGGTTTCCTAATCAAAGGCACATTCCCAGCACCCATCTCATCCTGTGTTTTATCAGAAGATCATCGTAAACAGGAAATGTCCCTGGGTCCCTGAAATTAGCCATCAATAAGCTTATATCAAAAAACAGATCAAGCCCATCCCTAAATATGCCTTATCCAAAGAACCATACATATCTAATAATTGAATCCAGCTGTATGGCTATTCATTCATTAATTAGAGAGTTTTATGGGATTTTTCTCCTGTTTTCTTCTTTTATTTATTAGCTTTTTTCAAGCCCTGTTCTTCCTTTGTTGTTCATAAATAACTCTGTTTCATATTCAGTTGTGTTCCGTCCTGCTTGTTGACAGCGAGCTCCCCACACGGCCGCCTCCCGCAGATCCCCGCTCACCATGCGGGGTGCGGAGAGGGTGTTGGAGTCTCAGCCCCACCCAGCCCGCCTCAGTGCTTCCCTCGGTGGACCTTCGCCAGATTCATGTTGTGGTTGTTGAACAGTGGAGATAGGATGTGGGTTCAGTTGAACAGTTTCACTATTTTGATTAGGATGGACGCTTCTGAGCAGCGTCCCCCAGTCGCTCCCTCGGGACTCCGCGGACAGGCCGCGGACAGGCCGCGGACTAGCTGCGTAGATGAGACGTCAATGTGAAAAGCAACTATTTGTTGTCAGAGAGAAATTAAATACCTGGGTTTCTAATTCATGCATTATAATTGGTTAATTATGAAAAGTTTGCTTCCTCTGTGAAAGGACAACATAACATGCATGACGTTCAGCTCAAAGAGGACTGAGTAAATAATCACAATTGATAAGGCGACCTATAGGCGTGGTGTTTGGCGTGCAGGCGCCAAGGCTGCTCTGTGGGGAAATGCTTCTTGATGGCTAATTGACGGAGCAGGGAATCTTTGCCGATTCGCGCTTGCCTGCTGTGCTAACAAGCCTCCCAAACGCAGAGAGCCCCCGGCAAGCATTACTGCTTAGGAGTAAAGTACCTCCTTAGAAAGTTTAATACATGGAGCATGTTGGACAATGAAGGCCTAATGACTTGGGGAGATTTTTAATGTGTCCGCTGGGGGGGCGCTGAATCTGCAGGGGTAGGGGAACCACAACCATGTTTTGCAGGACAATTTGGAGACATAACCTGGCTTTATATAATTGTTCTGTTCCGAAAATCATTACTTTTACAATGTTAAATTCTTTTTTATTTGTGTATTTAAAATGCTTAACTTGCAGTGTCGTGCCTCTGAATTTGCCATTTATACAAATATCCCTTTCTTACATAGGCCTAGTGGCTTAGATGTTATTACTTTATTTCCAGTTGCATTTGTAGTTCTTATTCATTTCTTAAGTGTTTTGTGTGTGAGTCAAGAATGATTATTATTATTATTATTATTATTATTATTATTATTATTATTATTATTATTATTATTATCATGTCAGTTCCTGCTAACAATAGAGAGACACTATGCCAGTTTGTCTGGGTGTCTCATTCACAGATTTCTCTATCAAACACACACACTCAACACTGCTGAATAAAAAATACCAGGTATGGATACACTTTTAAAAATATTTTAAAATGAAAAATAATTGAACTATAAATAGTTCTTCTGATTTGCGCAAATGCCTTCTGTTGGCTTCTTCTGCACATTGATGCGTTAAACTGTTTGGCAGCATGAAGTCGTTGTTTGTTCAAAGTCCCAGAGTGTCCCTCCACCCACTCCAGCCAAATGAAAAAAAAAAACATGTAGAAAATAATAACGTGGCATTGCTTGAGGTCACTGAGGCACCGCTGACCGCTGCAGCTTCCCGCTGCAGCTTCCCGCGTGGCGGCCCAGACCTGAAGGAGCTGCAGCTTCCCGCGCGGCGGCCCAGACCTGAAGGAGCTGCAGCTTCCCGCGCGGCGGCCCAGACCTGAAGGAGCTGCAGCTTCCCGCGCGGC
>JAABNY020000039.1:4787430-4799978 GCA_015164015.2 Brevimyrus niger
ACTCCACACTGACAATCCTGGGAAACCTAGCCGTACTCCACACTGACAATCCTGGGAAACCTAGCCGTACTCCACACCGGCAATCCTGGGAAACCTAGCCGTACTCCACACTGACAATCCTGGGAAACCTAGCAGTACTCCTCACGGACAATCCTGGGAAACCTAGCCGTACTCCACACTGGCAATCCTGGGAAACCTAGCCGTACTCCTCACTGGCAATCCTGCCTGCTGGGATGCTGGGATGGCAGGGGGCGGGGTTACTTGCTAGCATTAATTGTGCAGTTGACTTGCAGCCAGACTGGTCACTTCTCAACAAAGCTGAATTGAGACTGAAGAATAGCTTTACAAAACATAACTCAAGTGAACACAAAACACATGCACTGAAAAGACTGGTTGTTGTATAAATACGTACATTTGACATCCGTCTGTGGTATAAAGCAGATAATGGAAGGTTTTTCATTTTGAAATGTTTAATACAAAGCAAAACAACAGATTAAGCTAGATTAATTAGCAACAATGTTACACTTCCTACAGCAGGATTCAGTCGCTTGGGTACAGAGGTAAACATGTCCTGTTTATCTTCAAGGGATTTCAGTGGTTTCTAGTGGCATATTTGGTCACCACAGTAATCTGAAGTATTTTGTACCAAAAGATCTTAATGTGCTACAAATTCTGTGATGTTTATACCATAACATGACTGTTTTAAGGTTTCGTAAAGGAAAGTAAGGTGACTGGGATTTTTTGTGGATTGTTCAGTTTCACATGATCTTCATTTGCTGTAGTTTTTTTTTTTGGCTCATATTACGTTGGTATAAAATCCAAACAACAAACACAGTGACCCAACAACTTAAATCAACTGGTGACCCAACAACCTAAAAAATATTTTCCTGTCGCTACTTTATGGGTGACATTCCCCATTCCAGCAACCAAATGGTACGTTCCTATTTTATGTAAATTGTCCTTCCCTGTTACCTCTGAGTGGGATTAATTTACCCAGATAAATGAATCCCATTTATTGGCCAGTGCTGGGTCACATGCTTCTGTTCTGCTCACAGACAGTTTTACAGATTTTCCTAAATAAGAAAAAAAACACTACTTTTTCCACAAGAAACAAACAAATCAAACATGATGAAAACAGTAAGGGGAAAAAGCATTGGAAATATGTTGTGGAAAGGTTAAACATCGTATGCATACTCTGCGTGCTTAATTGTTCTGCAACTCTGAGTCCTTGTGTTTATTTTTAGAGTGGAAAAAAGACCCTCTCCGTATAAAACAAAAATGATCTGTGAATACACCTAGAATGACCCAGGGAAGGGTGCATGTGGTTGGGGGGGGGGAGCAAGACATTCTGTATTGATTTAATCCACCTGTTCCATGATCCTCTATAAGTCTGTCTTTCTCTCTGGTCCCTAAGTAACCTGATACTGACCGCCAGTCTGCCATCCCTTTCATTTACATTCCAGACACCCTGCCCCACTTTCCTGCTTCTTCTATCCCAAGAAAGCTGCGTTTGTTTTTCTCTATCCTTCACATCCACCAGCTCTGTCATGCTGATCCCATTCCTCCTCAACCTAAACCTTTTCCCCCATACCCATCTCTATGCCACATGGTTCTGTCTGCTGTGTGAGGCACAACCCAGCTGTTATAAATACAGATATAATGTTCACTAAAGCAGAGGCAGGCAGACACTCTAGCAAAGCTCTCCTGATTTGATGCAGTATTAAGATTTAGCCTAATGAATACAACGATATCTGATGATAATTTGCATGCATTTCTGTATAACGTGCGGGGTGGATGGGGGACGGAGGCGGATAATCAAAGGCATTCTCGGTAATCAGGACAAAAGAAGCGGCTTTTTCCTGGTTTCCTTTTTGTGTCATTTTGTGCCAGCGGCACAAAGCTGCATTTCAGAAGATTTTTGCAAACACAAGAATGTAGGCAGCTTCATTCCTAGTGATGAGTAGTTAACATTATTGGCTATTTTTAATTTACTGTATAATGAAATACATCTGAGGAGAAGAATATACTGTATCTTGCCACAACATGTTGTTTTGCCTAGCTATAAATGGCAAGAAGGAGGTTGGGGCTCCACTCAGCCTAAATGGCAGTACTCATAATCAGTACTGTCCATCAGTGGGGAAGATGGCACTGGGAAAAGCAGTATTTAAACAGACACAGGGCCTTTATTAGCTTATTAGAATAACCAAACCTGCAAAACAGCTAGCTGAAAACCATGAAAAATTATGAAAAACAAAAAACACGGCTTATGGTTTAAGACGTTGAAGTTCAATGAACCGACAGAGTTTAAACACCTCATACGCCACAAATCTCCTCAGATCCCTCCAGCTGACCTTATTTAAACCCCAGTGAGGCTAGCAGTTTAATCAAGACCAGCTTGTTGGCCTGTGTTTGGTGATCAATTGCCATGACGATGAATTGATCGATTTAACTGGCTGTCTGCTACTGCTTCGCTTCCAGCCAGTTCAGAACATGAACACATCAACATAGTGTATCGGAATATTTGGCTTGCTTGTAAAATTTTTTGTTTGATCCTATTACCCCATGTCCTGGACCAGAATAAGCAGTTACTAGATGGGTGGATGGACAGATGGTTGGATGGACAGAGGGGTGGATGATCTCATTATTATTTATACAAATTCCAAATGTGTATTAGTCCATCAGCAGATTTCAAATTAGAGACAGTCCCAGGGTTAAGAATGTCTGACTTAGAACAGACTGCCATGAAGTGTATTATATTAAATAATCAGAGTAAGTACAAGGATTAAAAAATAACGCATAATATGCTGGTGAAAATTGCTCAGCTTCAGCAGTTTGTTGACTTGTAGTCTAGTGTACCTTCTTTACTTTTATCATTACTGTTTAATTATTATTTGTAAATGCATTATTTTTCTCAGTTACTTACAAATTCATCTTAAAGACATCCTTAGTCATCATGTTAATCACGTTTTTAGCTACGTTTTTAGCGACGGAAAATCTTTGGGTGTGGTGGGTGGGCAGATTAAAGCTTCATTTATGGCTCATTGATACAAACATCACACAGGAATAAAGAGCCTGCGGTTCAGACTAGCTAGTCAATCTGAGACTCAGTAGGTTTGATCCTGGATGGCAAACTAGGAGAGCTGGGTTGCTGCTGCATGAGGTGTTGATGTGGTCTGCAGGTTAGCCCATCCTATGGTCTGTGCGGATCCCACTGCCTCTCTGCAGTAACTGGGACACAGTGCTGAAAAATGCTGCCGTCCTTCAGATGAGATGTAAAACTGAGTTTCTGACTCTCTGAGGTCATCAAAGATTCCTGGGTATCCTTCCAAAGAGTAGAGGTGGTACCCTGTTATCCTTGTTAAAACTGTGGCCTCCAAATCATCCCCTATATCTAACTGGTGAATTCTCTCCTGCCCCTTCACCACCTTAGCTGCTGTGTGGTGAGCGTACTGGAGCAGAATGGCTGCCGTCGCATCATCTAGGTGGGTGGTACACAGGTGGTGGTAGAAGTGGCTTCCCATTGGTTCTGTAAAGTGCTTTCAGTGTGCTATATACATGTAACAATAATTAATTCAAGTGGCTTATTGAGTTTTTTTTGTACAGTTTTCAGAAACTATACAGTTGAAATACAAACATGTTTAGCATAAAAATGCATTTATCTTTGACTTATTTGCAAGCCTTAGAAACTATTGGCACTGATATGAATGTTAGCAATGACAACACTACCAATAATACTAAAAACGCTCAATACTCGTATAATGTCACTCCTGTCAACACCAGTCTTTCATGATCCCATATCTCCATGACCACCAGCACTGTGGCTTCAGTGGTGCATCCTTATCTCTTACATCTGCTTACCTCTCACAAAACAGCTGTGGATTAAGGGAATGCGGACTCCCAGGCAATAATAGCCACTATTGTTTTTCTGCAATGTCCATTAATCAGAGTGAGAAAAAAGTGGGGAGACAACACGATCAGGCCGTCAATAACAGCCTGGGATATTACCTTCTTCTCTGTTTTGCCACTGAGATTGTGGAGCGTTATCTGTAAATGCAGCCCTCATGGCTTTCTGTCATATATTATATTTATATAATGCTTGCTCATACTTATTGAATAGATAATGACTTCAATGGCATGTGTGTGGTGTATAATACATTTTAAAATATGAGAAAATATTTTTTTTAAAAACCAACAAGCACCAGGGAAGAAAAGGAAAATGTTAATATACTAGGGAACGAATGATGAAGGTGTTTAAAACTTGTATGCAAAAGGATGGCAAGATGACAACTTTTCTTTTTATTAGCCTGAGATTTCATGTACTCGGGGACTGGAGAACGTTGCGCTAATATGTTCTCCGGCCATTGGTGATTGAACATAATTGAGCATGACATCTTGGAATCTCTGGAGCACTGATCATTTCGCCTCGTTAAAAACCCAACTGCCGTCACGATGAGAATGTGTCAGGTAAGCCCTCTGATCTCAGATCTGTGAAACACACCCTGGGCAGTTAAACAGGGTGGATCACATGCATTCTTATGGCCTGAGATTTTCCTCAGATTTACATCCCATAGCACAGTTTCAAAGTCACACGTTATTCGGACGGCTTCGAGCAGAGGAGGAGCCCTCTTTACACGAATATGCTTTGCTCCAGAAGATCTAAGGCACAAGACGTCTGACATTAGAGTTGTTGTACCCACGAGAGGTCATGTGACGCTGGTCAGCCTGAGACTCTTGAATTGGAATCACATATTCTTGGGAGGATATTTGAAAGTTCGCACAAAACAGCCAAATCACAGAGCATCCAAACGGATAGCCTGACACTCTCCAAGCCACATTCGTGCAACAATCAAATCCTATTAGGATGATTCTAACTCCTGTTTTCATTTTCAAGTGTATGGCATTCTTTCTGAGAAACTAAACATTCCCTGTTATGCTGCTGGAACAAATGAAAACAGATTGGTGTGACAGTCTGTTACTGTATGAACTCTATATAGAGAATTTATACTGATGAAGTAAACAGGTTACTATTATAATTTAATGTATGTAATTAGTTCATATATAAAACTACATGTTATTGGTTTGCATATAAACATCCAGCGCCTATGTAAGGTTCTCTCTTTTCCTATAAATTATTTGCATTGCTTTTTAACAAAACCAGACAGTGTAATATAATGGCTCTGTTATTGCCAAACCCCATAACTCTGTTAAAACATCCACAGTGTTCTCCTTATTCAATTTTTTTTTAATGATTTTCTTTTTTCCATTTGCTGATCTTTTTATCATCAGTTAACAAACCGACATACACAGACTGCAAGTTTCGCACAGAACACCGCCCCCTGACCAGTAAGGGCATGGGGTCGTAGTATCTAGGCTACTAATCCCATTTCAATGTGTTGCTGGGTTGGAGTTTTGTGACACACTAGTTTAACAGAGAAAGGACATAATGCAGGGATAAAGCATTCACTGATTCCTGAATATTTTTGAAGCATAGCAGTTTAAATGCAGTGGCAGTGTAACTACAGTCTGTATGCTATTCTACAAATTTCAGTTGCATAGTGACATACATGGCTTAGGTAATAAGTGTTTCAACCACATGACTCACTAAAATATAATGATGTCACTCCCCTGTTATTTTCATTTTTATCATCAGCAGTACATTTTTGTACCTCACTGGTGTTGAATAACACTGACCATGACATTTCTGTTTGCTAAAACATACCCACACACAACTAATAAACCTATTTTTAATTAATGCACCTCCAAATCATATTTAATTGAAACAGAACAGTGAATTGCAACGGACAGTGGTTTACTGTGGAAATAGCATAAGGTGCCAGCCGCTCACCCAAGAAGATGATCCAAATGATTGAATGGCTAAGAATAGGATATTGCTAATCGCCCTTTTACCTGATCACCTGATCTGAATCGTCCTGCTTATTGGTCCTCCGGTGATACATAGTAACCCAGGTAGCTGTTCAGGTGTTGTGCAGCCTCTCAAACAAGTTCATAACCATATGACCAAACTGGTTTAGTAAAAAGAGGCTGGAAACTCCATAACAAAAAGGACTGGAGCTGCCCAATGCATATCACATTATAGAAATGCTTTGGCAATAAAAGTGTGACCATCTGAATTATGTATGATACGTGCTACTAAAATATCCATATATATTTATGTCAAGAATTTACCGTTGTTTTTAATCACAAAAATCTTTTTAAGTTAATTTGAGCATAAAGTTCACAATCAGACCTTTATTACAAAACATTTTATGCTTTTTTTCCACAGAAAACATTAGCAGAATATGAAATGTTGTGTTTATATGTTGTACAGGAAGTTTATTTAAAGTCTCTTAGAGTCTGACCTCTATTTTGGTCATATGACGGTTATTAACAGTGAGCAGAAGAACAGGGGGGGTATTCTACAAAGTAGGATTAAGGGAAAGTCTGACTTATTTTAACAGTGAAGAAGTGAGAGTTCTGTTTCATCAATGTGTCTTAAATGTATCCCTGCTACCATGGTACCATGGTAATTTATACCTGTGACAAAGTCTGCTCCGGACCATGCTAACTGTCTCTCTTAGTTAAGCGTTGTCTCAAAGAATGTCTGATGCGTGGGAACAGATGCCCAGAAGATCTTTCCCAAGGATGAAATTCTGCGATATTACTAATGATGTCATGTAATCTGTTGAATTATGTGTCCTCATCTGACATAATATTTGACACTATCTGATTGAATTATTTTGTTAATCTGTAAGGTATACCAATATGACATGATTTTGTTTGAGTTAGCGGGAAAGTGAGCCTTCTTTAAACGTATATAAAAAAATGGAACCCTGTAGTCAGTGCTGTGAGTAAAAGCAAGATGAGAAAGCAGAGAATAAAAACCATCTCTTTGGAAGTAACCCTCTGCGTGATACTTCCATAATATGGAGAACAGAGCTGAGATTGCTACATAATCAATATAATAAACCCTATAAAATCACGTCTTAGCATTCCAATTAATTCCAAAATATTTACAGTAAAATCCCATTATAGTGGACGTTAAATCGTCTATAACGGACGAGGTCTGCTGGTCCTGGTGTTCTGTCGAGATGAGCTATGCTACCGTAGTGCTAATCGATAGCCCTAAGCCTAACTCTCCAAACCCCATAAAACCCTTACCTTAACCCTAACCCCTAAAACCCAACCTCAACCCCTAAAACCTAACCCTAATCCCAAGACGGTGGAACAGTACATGCGCAGAAAGGCTCGATAGCATGTCTCGATAGGTAGGATTTTATGACAGAACAGCAGCCGTGCGCCTTTAAGAACATGCAGAAAAAATATAGGATATGGCGGACTCGCATATAATTTCGCTTATAATGGATAAACAATTTAGTCCCCTGGGCCGCTTTTAGCTGTAGTTTTGTTCAGCTATAACGGACATGCAGCTCCGCCTACAAGGTGTGTGGCATGCCGGTGATATCCAGCGCAGATACGTAGTTGAGATTATAAATATTCATGCATCTGGTCAGGTTAAATTGGATTACTACATGTAGAATATAATAATCTATACCACAAGTGTGACTGCTGAGGTTTGGTATGAGTAAAAGGTTTCTTGTAGTTGTGTTCTGGCATTACAGCAACTCTGGATATAATGGACTTTTTTGCCAAGTCCCTGGAAGTCCGTTATAACGGTATTTTGCTGTAAAATAAAAGCATACGCATATAACAAAGGTGAAACATGAAATGCAATGACTGAATTTGCAAAAAAAAAATCTGTTAAAATAATATGAACAGGAAGATATTTTTAGATTTTGTTTAGTCACTGTCTACTTTGAAAGTTTATTACTAAAATAGCAAAAAGACAAGATACGGTTATTTGTGCAGAACATTTCACATGGATGTGATTTAAAGTATTTCATGGAGATCAAATAATGTCATATAGTGATAATGACAGGTAATATCAACCCAGAAGGATCCTTGTTGGCTATAGGGATTGAACCAGCAACTTCCGCATTATAAGGCAACAGCATAAACCACTGTACCACCATGCCACTGTAACATTTACATAACTTATGCATTTAGTCTGTCTGCAATTCTTTGCCAAGCCAATTCCCTGGCTGTGTTTATGGCCACAGTATTGCCTTTTTTTTTAACAATTATATCTTTGTATTCTTCATACAGCTCCATCAGCAGCGTCTGTTCTATGGTGGAAAGAAACGCCGCTCTCGTTTTACAGGCTTTCCGACTCATTTGGTCTACCTATCGTTCATCCATTTATTTGGGCTTCTTAAATATCCCGGGTGTGCGCACTGAGACTGTGCAAGTCTGTCTTGAATGAGGCTGCATTCATGGAACAACGTGAGGCTAAGTTTAGAGATAGAGCTAGGTTGAGTCTGACTTTTTTGGGAAAGTCTGCCTTTCTTTAGCTACTTTCATGGAATACCACCCAGGTACTTTGAGCTAGGCGATTCTCCAGATATGTATGATCGGATGTTGACGGATCGCAAGGTCCTTCTATGTTTCCCATCTTGCTCTCCTTTTTAATGAGACACACATACTGTATATAGAGGTGAGTTGGGCCCATCCTGGGTCCTTGGAGCATAAAGCAAAGAAGAGACTGCAAGTGATTAGCAGAGGATGATTTCCATCCACCAACCTCCTGGTTATGGGCCCAGCACTACTTCAGCTGCACTACTCTGCCTACTTACTTCAGCTGCACCACTATGCCACCAGTCCCATTCTTACAGACCACGGAATTAAGCACCAAGCTGTCTCTAACCCTGTTTGCAGTTGCTCTTTCTTTTTTGGGTCCAGAAACATGACTTCTCTCCCTTAGCCATAACCTTTGACCTCAGAAGGCTAATTCTTAAAACTACAAACACGTCTCGTGTGGCCTGTATTTCTCAAAACCTATCCAGTTACGGAATTCTGTGCTGGGAGAACCTGGGGGGTGGGTGGAAAGTGGTGGGGGGGACTGGGAAAAGGAAACCCAATTGAGAACCTCTGTGGTTTGATGGCGCTCCAAATCCTTTCAGACTCGCTTGGCCAGGGGCCAAATGTAAGTACAACTGTTTCCTTTAGTAATGTAGCACAGACGACGGCTTTTACATTTTTTATATGCTGGAGCCGGAGGGTTAAAGGAAAAAATGCGTGTGTGGCTCAGTGGTATGCACACTCCCAGATCATGTGACTGTCTAACGTCACAACACAGTTATTCTCATGTATTTTCCTAGGTAGTCCTCGAATATTAAGTGACAATGAATGAAAACTGCGTTTTTTTCTGTGGTGATTTTTGGCCAAAACAATATTAATTGTAACAGCTCATAATAATAGCAATGACAACAACAACAATAATAATAATAATAATAATAATACCACAACAGTAGCACCAAGGAAAATGTTTCAGTACTGTGTGGAAAAAAACCCAACGAATTTCATGAGAGCAATGGCAACAATGTTTTGCATGATCATTCAAATGATGCAAATGTTCAATTTCTGCAAATAACTAATAATAATAATTATTATTACTATTATTATTGTTATAACTCTTGAGTTATGGAAGTCATTATAAAAATTTAGTTCATGAAATACAAATTCCTGATATTTCACTGCGAGTTTCTGACAGGGGGTGTACAACCAAAGCAAAACTATTGTCTCTTTCCTGTCCCCCACCCACCCCAACCCATCCACCTTTTATGATGGTGGGCTGGGGGGACAGGGGGTACTTTTGCAGGAAAGCTAAATTAGTCAAGAGTGAACCATACTTATGAGAAAGGAAGCCAAGAATCAACGAGGAAGGAAGCCTGAGTTGCCTTTGACTCAAAATACAAAGAAATTTGGAATGGGAAGGTAGGATTATATTGTGACTGATAAGCCATCTCTGACGTCCTCCATGAGAATCAGCCGATGCCACACAAGTTGAGGCAGGCCCTGGACACCGCGGAACACGAGGAGGGGGGCCAGTAAGACTCTGGGCACTGAGAATGGTTTGGGACGGTGGCTGCATTTGTTTTGTTTGCTAAACGTCGATGCTAATCTGCGGCTGAGTTTACCGCCGCTCGTCGCTTTCATGTGGGAACCAGCTAAGGACATTCCTCTGGAGCCTCGCTGCTCGCGGTTCACGCGGTCCAGTTCATGTTTGGTTTGCTCACGTGGATCCTTGCTGTGTAAACGCTGAAGGATTCCGGGAATGCTCTCAGAGTCCTGCAAATGTGCAAGCCGTAAATAATTTACATTACTTAAACAAAGTCAGGCTTGATTCGCACAAGTACATCGGAATGTTTTTCACACGTCACATCAGGCTGTTACCAAAGCTAGGGGGTCTGAATGCAGGTTGTGCCATTTCTCCAACAATCCTTTGAGCATTTCAGGGCTTTAGGGTCTTGAACCTCCTCTTCCAAGGACAGGATTTGGAACTGGCACCCTTCCAACCTCAGGCACAGAGACTGAACTCACTGAGCCACACACCACATCCTGATCAGACAGGAATTTTACTGTATAGGATCTGTGGTATTTCACACTTAAGAACATAATGCCAATGATCTTTATTACAAAAGCAAAGTACATTATTAGTAGCTATCCGACTATGAGCCAGATATCCAGTAGAGTCGTGAGGTGACCTTGACCCCATCCCAGCAGGCGCTGTTCCATCATAGGCGCATCTGCATGCAAACTCACGCGTTACGGGCAGACTGGAGATGTTCGCATAACTACATGTCATTGGAGGAAACCACAGTAGCCAGTAGATCCCCACAGAGTGGCAAACGGGGAAGAGGTGCAAGCCTTTGACCGTGGCGGCACAAAGCAACACCGCTGATCAGAGGACTACCTCCTTATCATAACTTCCTAATGGATTCAGCTGACAAGGTAAAATCAGGGTGCATTTGAGTGTTAAAAAAAGCTGCTGTATTTGAGTTGAGGCCTTATTGGCACAGACAATGTGCTGTAATTCCAGTGACACGCGGCGACTCAGCTACTGCTCATACTAACGCAGGCCCCCAAGAGCTATCACGGGTCCCCGACAGGTAACACAGGCCCCCAAGAGGTAACGCGGACCCATGACAACTAACGCGGGCCCCCAAGAGGTAACGCGGGCCCACAACAGCTAATGCCGGCCCCCAAGAGCTATCACAGGTCCCCGACAGGTACCACAGGCCCCCAAGAGGTAACGCGGATCCATGACAACTAACGCGGGCCCCCAACAGGTAACGCGGGCCCACAACAGCTAATGCAGGCCCCCAAGAGCTATCACAGGTCCCCGACAGGTAACACAGGCCCCAAAGAGTTTATGCGGGCCCCCGACAGCTAACGCAGGCCCCCAAGAGCTATCACGGGTTCCCAACAGGTATCACAGGCCCCCAAGAGGTAACATGGGCCCATGATAACTAACACGGGCCCCCAAGAAGTAACGCAGGCCCACGACAGCTAATGCAGGCCCCCAAGAGCTACTGCGGGCCCCCAAGAGCTAAGGCGGGCCCCCAAGAGCTAACTCGGGCCTCTGGCAGCTAACACTGGCCCCTGACAGCTAATGTGGGCCCCCGACAGCTAATGCTGGCCCCCAAGAGCTAACATGGGCCCCTGATAGCTAATGTAGGCTCCCGACAGCTAACGCGGGCCCCTGACAGCTAATGCAGGCCCCCAAGAGATAGCGCGGGCCCCCAACACCTAATGCAGGCCCCAACAGCTAATGCAGGCCTCCAAGAGCTAACGTGGGACCCGACAGCTAATGCAGGCCCCCGACAGCTAATGCAGGCCCCCAAGAGCTAACATGGGTCCCGACAGCTAAAGCTGGCCTTCACCTGGGTCACCTGAGGCCTACTTAACAATGGCTGCTTCTGACTTAAGGGGATTTTCAGTCAAAAGTCCACCATCGCCACATTTTATGGCTTCTGAAGAAAGAGCAATTTCCTAAGCAAATTTTCCAGGTCTTGTCTTAGCTTTCCCTCACTCTCTCCATTCTCTCTCCGTCACTCTCTATTTCACTACCTCTCCATCCATTGCTGGTTTAAAACTCAACACCATAAATGTAGAAATGCAAAAGACACAGCAAAGTTAGAGGCACTTGCAGTGTCTTTTCATCTGCATATAGCAGATCCACGGTCTGGCCAGATCTTGAAGTCTTTTCATGTTTTTGATTGCTATGCATTAAGTGGCGACCCTTTAATCAGCACAGACCCTGGAATGCTTTGATGGGCACCTCAGATGCACAGGGCCGCTGCATTCTTCCTCATTATCTGGGCTTTCTGTTGTACCAAGGGCTGTACACTGAAGGGTGCCTGCACAGCCCTGCAGATCGTCACGGCATGGAGCACAACACCCAGACGAACATGTCAGAGTGTCAGTCAAAAATAAAACTCAGAAGCTGCACATCTGCAATCTTGGATTCTGGCATACATCATTCTTTTACTCTTACAATGTTGAATTTGTGCTATTATTAGTTGATTAAGACTTATAACAGTATATGTCTTATAAATCGTCTTTACTGCCAAGTGCACCAATGTAAAAATTACTTTTTTGTTTATACACTTTAATGCACATCATTTAAAGAAATGTAACATTTGTAAACA
>JAABNY020000039.1:4800078-4810371 GCA_015164015.2 Brevimyrus niger
ATTTATATAGCTCCTTTCAAAAAAGCGCTTTATGTGGATGTGTTGTAATTCGTTACATCATTACGAGTGAGTTACACAAAAACAGGGAAACTGAAAGACAGATTAAGTAAAGAAAGCCAGATGAAAATGCAGAAAATTATACAGAATCACCATAAGGCAACTGACAAGAGTTTGTGGCAATACATTATAACATATCATTTATACAAAATAATGCATGTAAAAGATTAAAGGAAAGAGGGAAAGACAGAATGGAGGTGAGGAACGAAAAACTCCCAAGTACGGAGGAAGAAATCCTCTGGGGGTCCAAGGTCAACCCCCTCCCACCCCTACTGTCCATGCTAACATTATTATAACATTATTATAACAACTAAAGGCCGAAAACATCTCAAGCACCTTTGAAGGATCTTTCTCATTCTGACATGATTGACTGACTGGACACTATGAATAGACCCTATGCATGAAGATAATGATACTATGAGGTCATGCAGAGCCAGGGAACATACTGGAATCACTGCAACCGAAAGTCTGGCTCTATCCATCCTGCATAATCTCAGCTCTTCTTCAGGGGTAGACACATAACTGATAGTGTTACAAAATTACATTTAGTGATAATGCAATGAACAGTTCATAAATAATTTTGAAGTACACATTTGGCCATTTGTTCCAAAGTGGAAAGGTAGGATTAAACTGTACACAGGGTCATAACTGCAATTTTCTATTATAAAAAAAAAAAACTAATAGACTTTTGAAATGTGTCATAGCCAGAGAAGCTGGAGTTTCTGAGTGTGAAATTCTGGCCTATTAAAGTGTGGAGATGTGGTGATGACACGCTCTCGACGGTGACTTCTTATTAAGCCGGGGCTTTAAATCGAATCAGCTGGCAGGTCGCTGAGATGCGTGATGATCATGTAGAAGTGCTGTCATATGGCAGGAGAAGAGGAAAAAAATAGATTATAAGCCAAGATGTGGATCATTTGGACAATTTTAAAAAATGCCTTGCAAATGCTGCTCTTGTTGACTGCTGTGATGCTTTTGTCCTGGAAATGTAATCTGCAGATTACATCTATAGATATGAAGCATTTTCATTTTACTGACTGCATTTATTGACTGCGACAATATATAATTTTATGAAGTATCATATACAACACAACTTCAGTTTAGTATGGTACTTACTATGGCATTTTACTCTGGAAAAAAACAGTAAATCTATTCTCCAACAGTCAGTCACACAGATTCTAACTCGATGGCTTTGAAGGGGCTGAATCGTGAGTTGCATCGAGCAGCTATGAGCTCTACGAGTGTTTGAATCGGCCCTTCACATAAGGTTAGGGTTAGGGTTAACCCTTCACATAAGGTTAGGGTTAGGGTTAGAGTTAACCCTTCACATAAGGTTAGGGTTAACCCTTCACATAAGGTTAGGGTTAGGGTTAGGGTTAACCCTTCACATAAGGTTAGGGTTAACCCTTCACATAAGGTTAGGGTTAGGGTTAACCCTTCACATAAGGTTAGGGTTAGGGTTAACCCTTCACATAAGGTTAGGGTTAGGGTTAGAGTTAACCCTTCACATAGGATATCAGCCCAGTCTTATCCTTTGGGTTTGGCAGCTGCTTGAATGCCGTGTTTAGATTGGCTGTGAGGACTGCCTGTTTACCGAGAGCCCTGCCTGCGCTTCACTTTATGTGGAGGGGAATGGCTTTGTATTCACTGAGAGAACATTGCAGGATACGGACTCCTGCAGATTTTTCATAGAATAATTTTAAAATACTTCTGTGCTTCTGCTTTTTTAGCATATTGCTTGAAGAAAAAGCTTTTTTCATGTATTGTATAAGTTTATTATGTATACTTCCACAATTTCACACATGCTGCACAAGTCTTTAAGTTCCTTACTTTAAAGGGCAATGACGTTCAGCTCATAATAATCCTGAAATACATTTCAAATATGAATGTTTATGCATCTTTTTAGCTGTAGAGCTGAGATGCAAAAAGGCTAAATGCAAATAACCACAGGCCCTTTAAAACAAGGGTTTGAAAGAGCGTGAGCAGTGTTTGCTGTGAGGAAGGACACAGATCCAGATAAGTGTGGTCGCTGTTCCCCCGCTGCTTTCAAAGATTTCATTATCTCAGGAAGTTTTTACAAGGCTGCTCGATAGACATGCTCATGAGCATGTAAGTCCCTTGTTACAGCCAGAGAGACTGGCTGAGGAAACGCTTGCAGTTTACCAATCTCATGCTCTAAATGTCCACTGCGGATTTTGATGGTAACCATGTCAGTGGATGTTTTGTTTCATACTCACATGTTTTCATCTCCAATTGCATTTTGTTTTAATTACTAAACAATGGAATAGAGGTGCAAAGGCAATGAGTCGCTTGACATTATTGCTCTTTGTTTAAATTTGTATTCAAATTACAAATTAGTTGTATTTGCTGTTCATAACAAATTCTGCTTTCAGTTCTATCAATCTGTGTAGAAGCAACAATCTATGAATATGATTTTTTATCTTTTGATGCATTTTCAGTGCTTTGTTTTCCCCACAAACTACAGTTAAACTTAACTATATTGTGTTATTTATTGTAATAAACTTTTTTTTCAGTGAAACCGTTCCTTTTTTATTATATAAATCCACAAATCATCAAATCAAGTATTACCTAGACTAAAAATCACAGGTTTGCACTAAATCTGATGGCATTTTCTCTTTTCCTTGCAGATTTAACACCTCTCTGGATTTTCATTTTATTGGCCAAGTTGCTACCTGTCATATTGCATATCCTGGGTTCCTGCTGAGAAACTTCAGCTCATTTTCCTGCAGTAATATCAGCTGCATGAGGCACCTTCCTAGTTCCACTCAGCTTCTCTCTTTATATGTGTCCTATCAGTTACAGGTTTTTATGATTTCTAAAACTAACCTCAGTCTCTTCCTGCAATGTCAATGGAACTGAAACATCTCTACTGTCTCAATGACAGTCCCTCTTTAAAAAGATTAACTCAACCAGACGTGCCTTTGAGGCAGTGAAATTCAACAGTATTGTTTCTTTTTTAAAAATTGCTGTCAGTAAGTAGCGGTATATCTTGCTTGGCAGAAACAGATCAAGCTACTTTGAGGTTGTTAAGATTTGAGCCTCCTATCTCCTTCCCTCTCATGCAGAACCCAGCTTTAGCCTTAGAATAAATGGAATGCTAATCATATCAAAACAATTTGCCCAGGACTACACAAAGGGAAAACCCTGACTCATAGGGAATGTCGCTAATTGCGTTAGCCTTATGCTAAGCTACCTGTCCCACAAGCATCTATACCTTTCTGCTGATAGCTACCTTCCTTTGTCCCTCTCTTTACCCCTATAGTTCTACTCACTTTCTCATTCCTAATTTCTATACATTAAGACAAGGTTCCCTGAGACATCAAAGTTGTACTTTGACGTCGCGTCGCCAACTCAGAACCCACTTTTGAAATGAAATACACAGTCCTAACTCGCTAAGCCACCCACAGATCAGACACTCGTGTGATGTGTTTAACAGCTATTTAAGTACTGAATAATACTCCTCTGTACTGTTAAGGATATCTGTGCTTTATCTATTGAATCACTGTATTGTCATAATAGTTTGTGTGAAGTTTTGATTTTCCCATGGTTGCTTCTGTTATTGTTGATTTTGAATGCTTTTGCAGTTTAAAATGCTGCAACTTTATGACATGTTAGCCATGTTCACACAACCAAGCTACCAAGCTGAAGTAACACAACTTTCCAGCTGTCTGTCAGGCAAGCTGAAGTGACACAAATCTGATTTTTTTGTGCCTGAATGTGACTCAGAAAAAACAGAATTGGATAATGCAGCTTGTAATATGAACACAAACAAAGTAAGCTATCCCCTTTCAGCTGAGAGAATGCATAGTTATGTGCATATTCCAGGCGATAAGGCCGGCCTTTGTATTGCCATGCAGAGGCCATCCCGGGACCACAAACAAATTCAGCCAGACACCATTCAGATACCAGCGCTTACTGTGGCCAGATGACGGAATGAGGGAACGATTCTGGGAGTGTCTCAAGACATTTTTACGAGGCCAGGTTACGAGTATTAGAATGAACATTTCAGGATCCACCCTGTCATTGGCTTGGCAGCCATGTAGACACGTTTCAGATCCAAGCACCTATGATCACGCATCATTGTTCCACTTCAGTTCTGGTAGAAGTATTTTTCGACAACACTGAGACTGTCATACAAACCCTTCCCAGCTTTCAGTCACGGAGGGTTACAGGGGTTTGATATGCTGTCTTCTGCCATATTTTCTGTTTCTTACCTGGAAAGGTACATTAGCATCTAGCTGCAGTAGGAGACTACACCAAGCTTTCTTAGCGGTACAGTTTATGAGGAATTTATCTCAGAATTCCTACTTGCAGTGGAAAGAAGACATGCCCTGTCACTATATGACAGTGTGCAACTTTCGCCCGCTTTTTATTTCTGGCTAGAGTCTGGGATTCCTGCACGAGGGTTCATTAAAAACTCAAACATGACAGACAATCACCAGAATATGAAAAGTACAGCTACTTCTATATGGGAATTGAGATGGTCCCCATTTTCCATCCACCATCCCTCATATCTGAAGCAGCACAGGGCACCAGTCTGTGGACGACCCTGGATGGAGTGTCAGTCCATCTGGGAGGGAACCGTTGTGACACAGGGAGAATATGAAAGCTCCACAGAGACATTGTTTAGTACATTATGTTTAATTCCTCCTTAATTTTATTGCTGCGTTTGATACGACTGAACACTCTCTGCTCTTACCTAGACTTGATTCCTATGGTGGTCCATCATGTCCCATTTAAGCAGGTTTCTTGTTAGTTCTTGTTGGCATCTGAGTAAATGGCACTAAGCAGTAATATCGCTACATCAGCCTGACCAATGTTTCACAGATATATGATATTGAGACCACAATGCAAAGCATACAGTTAATTTTTAGTTGTGTGCCATTTAAACAGAAATATATTTTTCACTCAGGGCTGCTAATGATGTGCATATAGCCTTGCTAGCAAACTATTCCAATTAAGGCAAAATAAATCCGAGTTCTGAACTTCTGCTTCCTAGATATAACAAAGTTGATAAGAATATATTGAGCTTAAACTTTTTATTTGGCTCAAATCAGCTCAGAATTGAGGCTTGCAGATTTTTTTCTGTCAATTGTTAATATTGTAAAACCAGGGTGAGTTCGTAAAGTTTGAAATACACTCAGAATTATACAATAATTTGTATGCAACAGACAACACTCTGGCAGTGGCTCCCTCCCAGGGACTCCTAAAATCACGTTGTCTGTTCTGTTGTGGATCCAATGTTCCAGCCCAGAAAGGCCGGAGCACGAGAACATTAACACGGACAAAAATTTTAAGAAAGCGCAAAAACAAAAAGATGACACAAAAACATCAAGACAAAAAAAAATCATTTTTATATGTTATGCTTCCTTAATGGTGTTGTGTTCTCCTAACGTCTTGTGTTTCCTTAATGCAGGGGTGGCCAATCGTATCCTCAAAGGGCCGGTGTGTATGCAGGTTTTTGGGGTAACCTGTAGGTCAGCTGTTCAAACCCAAGTGTGAGGACTCTTCAGCCAATCAGTTCTCTAATTAGTGATATAATTAGAGAATTGCAGCGAAAAGCTGCATACACACCGACCCTTTGTGGATAAGATTGGCCACCCCTGCCTTAATGTGTTGCAGTTTTCAAAACAGAAGTGCTCCGTACCACAGGGGGCAGTATTAAACTCTCGATATGGTGCCTCTGATACCTATATCTACAGTAGCTGATTAGTGTCAAATGGCTACTAATTTAGAAAACCCTTACCCGTGAAATAGTGTGAAATAGTGTTTTTGTGTCGTGTTTGCTTTTGCGTTTTCTTAATTTTTTTGCATCGTTAATGTTGACATGCTCTGGGCTTACAGGACCACCAGAAAAACACCAAAATGTAAAAAGAGCTAGAAAATGCAGTCCCATTCCCAGTCAACATCTATGCTTCCTGTTAAGTTCAGGCCAGTCTTTAAAATTCTTCTACATAATTCCTAGACCTTGAAAAATCTGGACCACTCTTATGTAATTCAGCTGATTAATGTCTATTGCATGCATAATGTGTGAGTTATTTGGACTGCGCTGTCAGATTGAATGGAGATCTTCTTGTAATTTCTAGAATAAATTAATAAATAAGGAATCTCCTCAGCTGTAGGGCATTTGGCCAATGCAACTGATGTCCCTTCAGTCTAAGTCATTTTAATATAGATCTAGAGCTCCTAATGATGCCTTTTCTTCAGCATTTACATGGCCTCTGAGAGACCCGTGAGACCTGCTCTGTCACTTTTAATTGAATCTCCTGCTGAAATGAAAGATGTTCTGTGATGGTGCCTCGTTCTGTTGTCCCTAACCATGATTTGTTCTTCTGAACACATTTCACTAATAAGAATCACAGTCATGTCTGCTGTCTGTTAGAGTTCATGATTCCATAAATCTCACACAGACCCAAGATGTGTGGACGTAGAGCGACCCCAAAACAAGAGCTGCATGGGAAGTGATGTATGGCCCTCAAATTAGGGCCCCTGTGCCGGGCCCTTGCCTCCCAGCTGCCCCAGGGGTTGCCTGACATTGCTTTGGATAAAATTGTTTGCCAAATAATGTAATACTTCACGAAAATCTTCACCCGGAGTGAGCTCCTGTTACCACTGTCATCATCAACTCTCTTCACTGGCTGTTATTCTCCACTTTGTACATCACACTCAAACTTCCCACTAGATTTTCATGGCTGATCTTTAGTTTTACAGCTTTGCTGAAGTCAGCCTCAGAGCAGTGTTCCTATAGCTCTTGCTCCCCCAATTATTCAGCACTTGTTACTTGTCGCTCCTTGGAGTCTGAGCCTCAGAGCATTGGCACCCATACTGGTTCCTTGCCATCTGCCTTATATCTACAAAGGCCGCTGCCAAATAAATTAATGTTAAAATATGTTAAAATGATTAATTAATTTTTCTGATATGAAATCAGCTGCTGGTGTGCATAATGATTTATTAATTCCTGTAGGGAAAATCTCTCTCCATGATACATGTGTAGGCGAGAAGTGAAGGGCAGCTGCCTGCAGTGGCACCCAAGGAGCTGGGGGAAGTGAAGGACCTCGCTCAAGGGCCCACGGATGTGATTGTTCTGCTAAGGCTGGAGCTTGAACTGGTGACTTTCCAATCACAGGCGCAGAGGCATAGCCCCACCCTCACACACTGCCCCCCACCATGCAACCAAATGCTACAGCTTAATTGTAGAAACTGTGTTCATAACAGATGCAGTGGTTCTGAAAAACATGTGATGCAACATACTTGCTCCTTTAATTTGCATCGCTTTCCTTATCCATAGAGGTTGATATAATTTTGCCTGCTATCTTCTGTAGTTCCTTCACCATGGTTACAGCTGAGCGTGAATTTGTCTAACCTCATTTTTATATCTGGGAATAGGGCATTTTGGGAGTTTTAAAAGTTTCCTAACTTTTTAACAAACCACTAAACTTATCTCAATCATGCCAACTTAGGGAGAATATTTGTAATCATACTGCTTATTGAAGAAAACATGTTCCATTTTGAATTTCACATTGCCTCACACCTCCTGGGTTTAAATACATCCTCTGGTCCATGCATTTGCATGTTCACCCCGTGTCACATGGTTTTCCTATGCTTACTTCAGCTTCCTCCCACAGTCCAAAGACATGCATATTATAACAAGCACCCATTGTAAATTATGCCCAGTGTATGATTCAGGGTGTTTGGCTGTTCTGTGATGGATTGGCACCCCATTCCGGGTTAGGGTTAGGGTTAGGTTCCCCTACCTTGTGTCCAATGTTGCCTGCTACAGGCCACAGGCAGAGAGACAGACAGACAGATAGATTTGTTTGTTTGTTTGTTGATTCGTTCCTTCATTAGAAAACGACCCTAATGCCAATTCAGTAATTATGGGCCGACCTGGAAAGCTCTGATGGTCATGTGACTTTGTTGGCATTTATTTTTTTCCTCTTGTCTGACTATAGGGAGCCATGTTTGATCACCTCCGCTTTTACTTCCATACGGACGCCCAACATATCCAACCAAACCTTGAGTTTTGCTGGTATTGTTCTTCAAGTGGTTCTTCAAACTATTTAAGGTAACTCGTTTTTGGGAATATCATAGCCACATGCATTTGATTAAAGTAGCACAGCAGTTAATACAGGGCAATTGTCCCAAGTTCTTGTCAGTATAGCAAAATAAGCAATTACCATTGCAATGACAGATAGATGCAATTACCATTGCCTTGCATGATCCAACGTACAGTTACCCAGCATGAAAATACATTTTGTGCTAATGTGCTACAGACAATCATTACTTTGTGTCAGTAGGAGGAAATATATTTTTAAAGTTTGTTTTTAATCAGATTGAATTTTTAATTCCAGTTGTATTTGGAGCAGATTGCAAACCTGATCCAGATACTGCTGTAACAGATATAGACACTAATTCTTTCTCAAAGTAGGCTACAATCCAAGATGTAATCGAGATCCAGATTTATCTATCTATCTATCTATCTATCTATCTATCTATCTATCTATCTATCTATCTATCTATCTATCTATCTATCTGACAACATATTAGGATTATATTTTGTTTGTGAACTTTTCTTTAGCACCAATAATTATAAATCAAATACAAATATACTGTAAAATGAAGATCAAAAACAGTACCCATATGATTAAAATGATCTTCTCTGAAGTATCATAACGCTATCTGACAGACAGCTGGAAATTTGAATAAATAACCATCCATCCACTCATCTGTTCATCCATCCATCCATCCTCCATAGCTGCTTATCCTGAAAAGGGTCACAGGGTCCATTATGAATATGCATGGTTTCAATAAACGGAAATGTACTGTACGTGTAAAGTATGGCACCACTTAGCATAGGCGTCTACATTTTGCACTCCAGCAGTCCACAGTGAAATATCTACACAGGCAGGCCAGCAATTTGTGTTTTGCCTGTAAATCACGCTAAAGATATGTCACAAATGGGTGCTGGGAATCCCAGCAAGCTGCCACACGGCCAAGTCTTGCACATTTTTTTTTTTTTGTTGGATCCATGAGTCGTGCATCAACTACTCTGCGGCTGAAGTTTTTTTTTTGTTTTTTTAAATATGGTTCTGTAATGGTTGGGGCGTCCCATCTATAATCCCCCCTTCCGTACCCAAGTCGGCATGAGAAGCGGGGATTGTTTGTTTCTTGGCATATGCTGGTGTGGACAGATTTAAGTGAAGGTGAAGAATGAAGGTTTTCAGTCTTCGTTTCACAGGCTCTGGGATTCTGGGCCAGGGGGCCGAGGGCCGAGACAGGTCCTTCAGGTGAACAAACTACACTGTGAAACCCAAGATGAATTTGCAGAGGTGTGCTTACTTGAGGGTAATAAATAGTATTTTTTTCACAAAGACTATATACAGCACGAAGGGTATGGTTTTCTTTGCTATCCTTTTGTTTTCAATGCTGGTTAAATCCGTATACATTAAGTTTAAAGAGGATGGCATTCAACTCAGTGTGAAATACGTGGAAAAAGAGCAGAAAGAGAAGGTTTTTAGTGGGATAGCGTGTCACTGGCAAGAATCATAGGGACGGTAATAATCAGAGACAAGTAACAATCAGTGTATTTTAAAATTCCTCTAACCATAAATTTATTTTCAAAAGGGATTTAGGAAAATAAAATGGAATGTATGAAAAGACAATGGTTTTATAGAGCTGGAATTTCAAATTACACCTCTATCACCTTACAGTACATGCTGACCAGTCTATCGGGGCTTGGCAGGGCCTGGTGTGAGACTTGTAAAATTATATCTCACCTTAAGAGTAGATTGCAGTGGCCCTCTGCACCTTATTAAAGCAGGGAGTTCCAGGAGAGTGCGGCTCCTGGAAGGCCGGGTCTGAACTCCGGTGCAGAAAAATAATTACTTTAAGATATTTTCTGAGAGTATATTGTCTATAGCAGAGATTTTGTCAGTGCATTCTGATCCTACTGTCATTAATTAAATCAATCCATTCAAACCGTGTCAAGCCCTTTTTAAGTAGAAGGTTTAATTGCAGCTGAAATGCTGGTTATAACAGATTACAATGAGACAGTGAGTGTTTCCATTATGCAGCTTTAACATCTGAGTGCAGTGAGACTCCAGTCTTGTACCATATTGTTCATCATCCCAAATATTAAGCCTATCTATCTATCTATCTATCTATCTATCTATCTATCTATCTATCTATCTATCTATCTATCTATCTATCTATCTA
>JAABNY020000039.1:4811343-4842458 GCA_015164015.2 Brevimyrus niger
TCTATCTATCTATCTATCTATCTATCTATCTATCTATCTATCTATCTATCTATCTATCTATCTATCTATCTATCGTCAGGATTGGTCCCTGCCTTGCTCAGTTCTGTATAATTTTTCTGTTTGGCCAACAGGTGTCACTGGCCATCCTGTTTTCTAGACTGTTCCCAGTATTTGCATTTCTATTCCTAGGGTGTTCCTCTATTCCCGAGGCTACTATGTGACTGAAGGGGCTGAGCATGCAGCTGCTTATGAGGCATCACCTCTGTCATGGGTTAAACACTGGCCAGTTGTGCCCTAACACCTATTTTGTATAACTTTTAATCATGTTTCCTTGTATTTCTGTAGGGCTCCTTCTTTTGTACCTTAGTTAGTTATGATTTTAGTTTACCTGTAGTTATGTCCTGCTTCACATATGATCTCTGTACCTGCTGGTGTCCATGCTCTGTTCCCTTGTTAGTCTTTGTGAGTGTTGATGTGGTTCCTCTGTTTTAAGCCCTAGTTAGTGTTCTTTGTTACTGTCTCCCCAGTGTTTTCCTGAGTGTTGATGTCCACATTCACCTTTCCAAGAAGACTCTATGCAATCTCATTTTGGTTTGGCTATTGATACTGAATAAAACACCCTGTGATTAGTTTCTCCCTCCTCATCAAGCATGATATATATAAAATAAAAAATAATACAGGACAAGAGTAAAAAGACTTCAAGCCATCTGAGATCAGATCTTTGTCAATATTTGTTATTTCAATTATAAAGAAAAAAAATAAAATGAGAAAAAAATGTTTCCTGTTATATGAACCATTGAACGCCTGATAAAATGCTTACCTAAAACAACTCTGGGGGGTTTCTGGGAAAAATGTCAAAGTGAGTTGGGGGGGCACCTTTATGCAGCCTATGTGCCATTTATCCACATTTAACACAGCAGTGCAGAGTCTGTGTGCAGTCGGCAGGTCCAATCTCGTTGTATACAGTCCTTTGATTAAAAGGCATTTAAGGAATTCTTCCACTTCAGGGTTTCAGCTGCCAGATGGGAAATAAAAGGCTGCTATTGTAGCTAGTGTAATCTTAAGGACTTTGGAATCCCCTTCATGTTGGCTCACAGATGCACCGCATTTCTACAAAATACTCCATTGCCTGTGGTTACTGTTAATTCCTGCCGCACAATGAAATCGAGTGATAATCTGGGTGGATAAGCAGAAATGGCGCCTCATCCTCAGTTGTTTCCTGCCTCGTGCCCATAGCTTCCAGGACGGCCTCTGGACACCCTCTGACCATGAATAGGAAGAGTTGGAAGGATGGAAGATGGGTGGATGGATAGTTGATAGGTGAATTGTTTATAATTCACTTAAACTTTACAGACTTTTGGAATGGGATTATTCAGAGATATTGCCAGCTTGGCCAAATGTCTTAAAACTACTTGTTTTATTTTATTGTCGAATCCTTGATTCTTTCTGCCTGAATGTTTTAAAGCCTTTTCACTATACATTTTATTGCTAACTGTATCCACCCAGAATTGTGAATCATGACAACATTAAAAACCGTGTAAATTAAATTATTAGACCGGAGTAAACAGATAAATGTGATATTTATTTATTTAAAAATATACACATACAATTTGTGTTCTAGTACAAATAATTATATTTACAATGATCTACAAGATAGTTACTCGAGAATGAAATGTGTAAATATCAAGCCAGATTTTCTATAACCTAAAAAGATCCCATCAGTCTGATTGCTCTGTTTATTTACCGTGAAAGTCTAGTGGAAGTGAGATTTTGATTTAATTGCTGTCTCATTCCAGGAAACAATCAGAAAGCTTGATGATAAGCCATAGATGTGTGTTAAGATATGAGTTATGAACTTGCAAATGATTTATTTGGGGATGAAAGTAAATCGAGAGGCCTCAGCTATGACCTGCAAATATTATAAGTTTACTGTATATTGACAGATTAAGGTACCATATGTTCCATTATATAATACAGATATAGTACAGAATAAAGTCACTAAAAAGTGAAACAAAAGCAACTGTTTGTAAATTAACAAAGAATAACAAACATGGAATCTAACAGGACTTTTGGTCCTTATAACGCTATGAAGTTGTTGTATAACTTATAATTCTATACTGCTATTATTCAGAGTATAATGATATGAGACATATTTCCTGTTTTTGTTTCCTTAAAAATGCTTTAAAGCCAACAAGTGGTTAAACTGAACAGTGCAATTAAACAAGATAGAGACACGTCAAAGGCGATAAAATGCCAAACATTCAGTGGTATTCTTACCTCTCTATCCCATTGTTTTTAATTGTTACATTACATTCCAGTTCTTACCTTTTGATAAGCAGTTTTCTGATAGTACAACTCTGTGTACTATCTCTGGCATGCTGGGCTGTTATCTACACCTGTTTACATAGAAAACCACATATCTGGTTTGGAATTTTACCCACAGATGGAGAACGTCCCCACAGTTTGTTCAGCACAAGTCTGACCCCTTATCTCTCAGAGGCACCTGCCTTAGTCTACAAGCATCATCGCTAGTTGTGCCAACCTTCCCGTTATCTCACATGTGAGAAAATTCCCCCCTAATAGAGCATGTTTGAGAAAAATGCCTGTCCCCTTTGTGAATCTCTGCAGTTTTCCGAGTAGCAGTAGTGATGGTTCACCTTACTGTACCAGGGCACAGGGGCTGAAGCATATCTGTGATAGGTTCTGTTTTGTGACAGCATGTAATGTGATAGATCAAACTCAATACATGCAATAATAAAATGGTCCAGATTCAACTAACATAAATGTATTTGGTTTAGCAGAACACTAATAAATGATGAAAATCAGATCATTATTATCGTTATTACCCATCCACCTGCCCTATTCAGGGTCACAGGTGGCCCAGAGCCTATGGGCTTATTATTATTATTGTTGTTGTTGTTGATGATGATGATGCTGCTGTTGGTGTTGTTATTGCTGCTGCTGTTGTTGTTATTGTTGCTGTTGTTGTTATTGCTGCTGCTGTTGTTTTTGCTGCTGTTGTTGTTATTGCTGCTGTTTTTGTTGTTATTGCTGCTTTTGTTGTACCACGCAGTGCCAGTCAAAGCTCATGTGGCGCCCAGTGCAGGATTCACTGCCTAATTTCACTTTTCGTGGGTGAAGCTCTAGCACTTACGTCACCCCTTGCATATAGCTGAATGCTTAACAATTCAAATGTATGCCAGTATACTTGGATTCTAGTGATGCTGAACAGGGCATGTGCCTCATGTGCCAGGGGATGTGTGACTGAGGAAATATCATTACAGTTCTAATAGAGTTGCATTTTAACTACAAGTTACCCCCCCATTTACAGGAAATCTCTATTAATGTGACAAAAATGTAAAAAAGGTGACAAATATGCTCTTTGAGACAGCAATTTATCTAACGTGAAGAGTGATTCCGCACCACACCTTTGGTGAACTGTCCATCAGAGCCTGTGAATTTCTGTAACAGAGAAGTACCTCGACAAACCAAAAATCCTGTGCTTTTACTCTGCTAGAAGGGTTTTTAATGGCACCAAAAATCGGATAGTTAGGAATTGTTAAAGAGTCCCGGTATGTTTAATGGCAGCGTAGCTGGAATAACAGCCATCTAGTACAAAGCGTCAACTGGAGCAGGCTAGTAACATCTGTACTTGTTTGTGGAATATGAAGGCTCATGAGCTTAAAAATGAGAACTTTCAAGACACATTATTCTCATCTCAGTGTTAAAACATAAGGATGGTGCAACAGTTTTAGATGAAGCTGGATATCTAGTGAAGAAGGTGCAAATATGCAGTCATAGCTATCAGTGTCACTATAATCTCTGCTACTTTTTACATCCAGAAAAATACATAAATGGGAAAAATGTGAAACACCGTTACTGATAAACAGAACACATGATCAGGAATGAATGAAACATCAGCCAGACTGCTGATCGCTCCCTGCAGTCGCTTTGCTAATCATATGCTACTTCATGGAATTTCTGGCACATTACTGGCGTACCAGAACTTTTGTGTGGGACGAAGTGGTGCATTTTGGGAAAAAAAACTTTATTCTAATCATGGCCTGATATGCAGGAATCTGCTACAAAGAACAGCAAAATTTCATATGGGATCTTTGCCAAAAGCTCTCCCGTGAACTTGTTAGCTGAAATTGCACATTTAGGCTAAGATCATGTAACAGCACCACTGAAAGAAGAGTGTTCAGTTAAAAAAAAACTGTAAACTGAAGTGTGAAAATGTTGTGCTTGTAGCAACATGAGTACATACCTGGATTTATTTAGTGCCAAGGCTACAAATATGATGGGTAATTTGTTTTATGTGAGGGTTTGATTTATCGCACACATTTCACAATTAGCTTTTCACACTATGCTGACAAACGGAACCTTTACTTATCCACAAACAAATGATGTGATTCACTGAAGCAGCACATACACTCTAAAGTGAAGAGGGTCCAGTTTTTCACTCGCTGTAACCTTCACACAGACAGTTATAAAAAATAGGTAATATTGCACCTAAGCATTCCAAGGGTACCTTGTAGTTTAATCAGGCCTCAGAGCTGCATTCACAGCTGTTTTGGGACAACACTTTAGGTACTGTGTCACATTCATTCTGTGCAAATGAACTTGGAGCAGGCTCTGGGATCACACTACCTCCCCCCCGCCCAGAAAACTCAGAAATTATACATTTGCCTTTTATGCTGAGGTAATTAAATTGTGAATCTTATTTTTATTGCTGTGATCCCACTTGCAATCACACTCGCACGTAAAGACTGTTAAGGAGCAGCAACACTGCACATTGCTCTGATTGATAATGGAAATCCTGCCTTAATTAATATGCAAATGAGCACTGAAGCACACTGTGCATGAACTACACTCTAACCGGCAAGATCAGAGGTGACCGATCCTCCGGACTGTGGAAAGGAAAATCGTATCTACTTAAAGCTGCTAGACATAACCAGTGTTTATTATGGCACTATATATCAATGCTTGTGCTACAAATATATAATTATATGCTTGATGGGATAAGGAGTGTGGGAGACAGGTTCATCCTGTGGTCAACTGAAAGTCCTTGGGAGGCTAGCAGATCATCTGTACTTTATCAAAGTTGACTCTCATTCTTTAATGAGCACAGGAACAAACTTAGGAAGACAGAGGGATGTCTACTGAGAAACTAATGCATGAATCATGCAGGTAGTTGGTCAATACGGAAGGAACACACTGTGAAAAATAAAAAGCGCTTAGGGGATCCTGGCTAAAAGCCTAGAGATGTGTGGCTTATACACATTGGGAAGAGCGGGTATGATGCGTACATGGTTGTTAAATAGTTGTAACAAAGTTTATTTCTCCAGTCAGGAACGAGGTACAAATCACGTAACTCACTCTGCACAGTTTAGTCTTTATTTCACATGTGAAGAAGGAGCACTCTGTAACAAACACTCATATTTGTAAGGAAAAAAACTAAATCTGAGGAAGGAAATTCATTTTTTGACTTTGACATTTATTTTTGTGATAGTAGTGCCTGCTTGGTACTTAGTGTTTAAACTTAAATCATTTTATTATGTGCCTATGTAACCCTTACCCGATATAACCCTAAGCCTAACCTTAAGTCACCCTAACCCTAACCCTATGTAACCCTAACCCTAACCTGATGTAACCCTAACCCTAACCCGATGTAACCCTAACCCTATCTAAATATCTTTTATGCAAGCTGTGAGTACTAAAGCCATTGCTCTTAACTGGAAGGTAAACTTGTTCATGGACACCACAGTCTGGGATAGTTATAACAGTATTTGAAAAAATGTTACAACCTACCCCAGGCAGAATTATATTTTTGCTTTTTTTTAAAAAAAATATATTTTCACTTCCTTTACTACAGCTTGCGTAGGTCTTGGAAGACTAGCAGGGAAGTTCCTCTTGATGTTTTGAAAAGAGCCTCATATTATGTCAGATTTGTGACAGGATTGTATAACACATGCCACCTCACACTATGCGGATTCTATGAAGAAAGCTAGAGATTAAATGGATTTGTGATGTTAACACTTCCCCCACTATAAAGACACAAGCTTCAACCCCCTGACAAAAGTGTTTGTGGTCCCCTCAAGAAAACGGTGAACACGGCCTGTGATTCCTAGGTGCAAATGAACCCTGGAAAGACGATGACAACTTATAATATTCCAGGGATTGTGAAGATCGCACTTAGCACGTCCATCTAGCTATAGCACCAAGGGATTTGTAGGCTGGTTTCCAGTGCAATTTGGCCTCACAATCCAGGCATATTTAAAGAATCGAACTTTGAGCCTTGAAATGTACAGATCATTTCGGTCTAGCTGACCACCAGGCAACTTCTCAAGCCCAGGAAACCCAGAGTCTCATCTTTAGCCCATTTGAGGTACCATGATAAAAACTTGACCAAAAAAACATACTGTGAGATGCAGGAAGAAGAAACAAACAGCAGTGATTACTGACACTCCCATCAAAATGACCCCGGAAGGCTTGTGGGAGTTTTACTTACACAAATGTAATGATTGGTTCAGAGAGATAACCAAGGTAGATCTAAGAAACTACAGGAGGTGGGACCAAGACATCTGATTGGTTGATCCCACCTCTTCCAGTTGCTTGTACAGGAGGTGGGTCTAATCTGATTGATTAACTCTCTGAACCAATCATTTTTCATTGTGCCACCAGAACATTTTCCTAAGTAAAACTCCCATGAGTCCCCAGAAGAAGACCACAGTCGATGAGGAGGTGAAACAAAAGACAAGCTTGCCAAAGAAAGGGCTGGGCAAGAATCAAAAGAAGCCTATAAAGGATCTACTTACTACCAAAGGAATTCATGGGAAAGAAAAAAATTAAATATGAGAAACATCGAACCATAAGGCACAGAATCCTCAGATTCTATTTTGTGTGTATGGAACATTTCAAAAATTTAAAGTCAAAAGAAAAGCTGAAAAATGTATAGTCTATCCAAAGCAGGGCCAATGAAGTCTATTCAGCATGAGAAGCTCACAACCGTCCATTCATTTCTATGGGCTAATCCCTAATCCCTACAATGACAGCCTTTTTAACCTTAACCATAAGTAACTAAGCAAAATGCAAGCCTTTTGGCGTTTTTAGTTTTTTATTGCATGCATTGATTTTTTTTTTTAAATTAAGGTTATTCCTATGAGAACCAAAAACATGTCCCCACAAGTAAAAAAGTTTTTTATTACATTTTGTGGGAATCTGGTTCCCACAATGTAATAAATATAAAAAATACGGGGCTGGGTGTAATCTCCATGGAACACCACACTTTGCAATGTAGTATCCATGAAGTATAAAACATGTGTGGCATTTTGATTGGGTGACTGCAGGACAAATATATATGCTAGAATATTCTACATATGTCCAGTGTTCGACTGCTCCTTGAAATGATTAATGTCCGTCCCTGTTGTATGTGCAGAGACTTAGAATAATAGCAATAAGTAGTGCAATCCTTATGTCTGTGCAGCTCAAAATTTCATTCAGGATCATAATCTTTATTGCTACACAACCAGTGTTAACTGCCTTCATTCCATTGCTTATACTGCTCTTATAGATTGATTCCCATACATACTATTCCCATACATACTATTCCAATACATCTCATATACAGTATATTATTCTCAATATATCCCATACATACTATTTCCATACATCCCATACACACTATAATAGAAAACATCTGTTGCATACAAAGGAAGACATGTTGCTATACATAATGCTATACAAAAGTATATAAGATATACCATGAAACAAAGGTGTGTTTTGTTATTTTACCACAAAATCATTACCACAGAATTAGAAACCAAAAGGGAAAGGTCAAATTTTACATTTTTATTCGCCAATATACGTTGGTGATTGAAATAGCTAAATATTTCTACAAGGAATGTTTACAGAGCAATGTAGACGTGTCAGATGGCTGAAAAGGCAAATATTTAGAAATAACTTCTCAAAACAGAGTAAAATATATACAAGAGCGAACCAAAGGGTTAAATCTACAGGCAGGAATATAAAATTTCTACAAAATAAGGCTTCAATAAATATCACATTATATGCAGATATTTTTACTTACATCAAAACATTTCACCATTAGGTTGAGCAGTATGTGAATCCTCTTCATACCCCTGCCAACACCTTTCCCTTAACATTAAGGAATGACTGCTTCTTTTGTTTTAAATCAACACATATCTGAAGTCCTGACCCACAGCTTGAAAGACAGCCCCAAATATTTCAATGTATACATATTATACAGTCTGAATTTGCTTTAAACACGTGATGTTTCACATATTTTAGAGGTATGCGAACAAAGTTAATGTACAGGTTGTACATTCAGAATAATTCAGAGTGCCAACATTTATGTGTTTATGAATCGCGTGAGCCTTGGGTTCTGAAAAGAAAAAACACATGCTGATTCTGTCCTCTTTTTCATTCTTTCAAAGCCCTGCTTTCTAAAGCTTATAAAACACCATTAAGCTTATTTAGCACAGCAAAAATACCTGGAAGGAGTTATTTACTGAATGCTGAAACAAAGATTCTCAATAACATTTAATGTCTTCTGCTTAGTTTATGGCAGTGTAACACACTCATACATAAGAAACGGAAGTTAAAGTTAACAGGATTCTAATCAGAGACACACACACACACCATTCAGTTTTCATCTTATTATGAATATGGTTAAATACGCTTTAACCCGATTGGTTAAAGTAAAGTGTCTGTGTGAATCTATACAGAAAGTAAATATCTACAGAGTTAATCTCTCAAGAACACAACGGGGGAGTGCCCATCTACAGAGGGGCGTAGGGGCCAATCTCTCAAGAACACAACGGGGGGAGAGCCCATCTACAGAGGGGTGTAGGGGCCAATCTCTCAAGAACACAACGGGGGAGTGCCCATCTACAGAGGGGTGTAGGGGCCAATCTCTCAAGAACACAACGGGGGGAGAGCCCATCTACAGAGGGTTGTAGGGGGCAATCTCTCAAGAACACAACAGGGAAGAGCCCATCTACAGAGGGGCGTAGGGGCCAATCTCTCAAGAACACAACGGGGGAGAGCCATCTACAGAGGGGCGTAGGGGCCAATCTCGGGGGGAGAGCCCAAGCTGAAACATGACCAAGCATATCCTCTGGGTTCCAGCGACATTCTGTCCATCCTCTTTTCAAAAGATATCTAGCACTCAAACAACATGTATTAAGACAGCATGTGCTGTCATTGTGAATTTTTAACCCACTGTCCAGCAACAGTACCCAAGTTTTATTAACAGATTAATGGCAGGATATAACATGAGCGTTATATCTCACCTATAGATTTTTTTCTGAGAGGGGTTGGGTAATGTGGTTGTATGGAACCCCGCATGGAAAACTAAAATATTTTGGTTTGTGGGCAATTTGTAAAAGTGAGACATTTATGACACTAAGACTAGCTAATTAAAACAAAGACAGTATGTGTTACTATTGCAAAGGCAAGACTGAAATATACTTCTGTATAAATGTAATGCAAATTCACGATATACTTCATAATTTAACACACATTAATTTATATTGTTAACTGTCACATATTTTCAGATGTTAATATGCTAATATATTTCATTAAATATTTTCTGACAAAATACATTTTTAAATTTTAGGCACTATATAGCTCTCTTTCATGGTTCCTGCTTTTTATTTTTAACATTTTGTAGCTAGAATGTGTAGGTTAAGAACCTGTGCTGTATGTCAGCACATTTCCTGTTTTTTATTAATTAGTATCGTAAAATTCACATATCCATCCACATTCTAACCACTTAACCTGTTCAGGGTTGCAGGGATTACCATAAAATGCTTGCAAGAAATAACCATTATTTTTTTAGCGCTTTGATGCAATCGAAAATGCAAATAGCAAATATGCCCAAAGTATGGATAGTAAAATGGAAATTACTGCACTCCAAATGGCATTAAACCCAAACCCTGTTTAAGAATAAAGTGCTGAATTACGGTACTTACACAGACAAAGGACAAAATAAACAGGAACAGGTGATATTGAAAAGGAAAATGTGCACATTAAATCCTTCTGTGTGATTCCAGATTTTCATTTGAAAATAAGACTATGTTTTTTAAAAAAAAAACAGATGAATCGCAGAAGAAAGACAATTTGTTCCAAGTACTTAGTAACACTACAAAACTGAAGTGAGTTCTAAAGGGTGACCTTAATCATGTCAGATTAAATCATGTTAATTTTCAGAAAAATCAGGCCCACAGAGGGATAAATGCCTGTTTTGTTTATAAAGAGCCAGGCTTTCACTAAACAGATTTAGAATGATAATGTTACTGAAATTTCACTCAATGTTGTGTCATTTGAAAGTCTAGGCTCTGGATACCAAAATGCGAGGATATTCCATATTAAAAAGCTTCGGAAATGTATTTACCTTATGTAAGACATGCAATGACTGCTTCTCTGTGTTCAGCCCAACTTCAATCTTGCCAACTCATTTTTGGCAGGTAAAATTTTTCATGTTATTATTTTTCCAACTGACACTACAGCCCCCCCCTCCCCCCCCCCACTCATAAAAAAAGAAAGTCTTCTGAAACATAAAATAAATCAGCCAAAAATCTAGCTCTCCTAATTTGCTCTGGCAAATAACAAAAAATGTCCCTTTGTAGACGGTCAAAATTGACTCTGTGGGGAAAGTGGAAACAGTCAGGAAGCTGAAATAATGGGCGTTATTGTTACATCAATATCATCCGATATTCGTCTCCTCTCAAAACGACTGGCTGTGTTTCCGTCTATTCTCCTGCCAGAGGGACGCGCGCGCCCTTTCATTTCACGCCTTGTACGATGAGGGCCAAAAACACCGGAACTTGGAACTCAATGAGCGAGGAGAGGAATTCACTGGTGTCCCACTAAGTGGAGACATCAAAGGTAGCGTTGAGGCGCTGTGCCTTACAAACTCACCGCTCTGGTGTTAGCAGCTGTCGCTCTTTAATGTTATATCTTTAATGGTAATAAAGTCTCTATAAAGCTTTAGTTCCGTTTCCAGACTTTTTAGCCGCCGTCAAATAAGCCACGTACTCTGCCATGACTATGAAACGGAAATGAAAAGGACAGCGCTAATTCAACTTGAAGAAAGACAGCAAAGAAACAATATTTAACACACAATTTCCATAAGTCATCACCTTCTGCATTAAATGATTGCATCTAATTGACATTTTACTGCTTTTTAAGACAAACGAGAAGAAAAAGCTGGAGGTACAACTTACTAGTATGTTTTACACAGTTTGTTACGCATTTACTTCAAATACGTAAATACTGAATTTTGATTTCATAAACTGTTCATGATTTCATAAATTGTTTCCTTGTTTGGTGAGCAACTCCAAACTTCCAGTGAAGAACAAGGTGAGTTTTGATTTAAAAAAAAAAAAACAAACAAAAAGCTTTACCAGATACTATGTAGGACAAGAAAATAATTTTCAACATACAAAATATTCAACTATTCTTCTCTTTTAATACAAAAACCAGGTGAAAAATAAGGTTTCCATTAAAATTGTATTAGGGCCACAACAGTCATTTTATTGAGCATTTTATCTGGGAAAAAAAAATCAAATCTTGTTTGAAGATTTAAAAAGCATGCCTGAGATAAATAAAACTATATTTTAACTCTGACATGTTTAAATTATGTGCCATTTCCCTTAAAATACTAATTACACAACCCAATCTTGGGACGCCCAGCTCCTATTTAGTTCTTGCATTTCTAGGTAATTTTGGAATTACAATCACAATTACACCATTTGCCCCGAGACTCCAATTATCGGTACAGGATGCCTTCACTGTGACATAACGGCATGCAGACAGTGTTATACACACATGGGCCGCATGCCAAAATGCTGTGTTCAGCACTTCACTACTGTGTTAAAATTCCACCATGGCTCACAGAAAGACGTACATTCCTTTGTCAAAGTCCTCCACCATGTAGACGTTCTAGTATTTATAGAAGTGTGCGAATGACCTGGATAAAAGAAGCCTTTGGTAGAATGAGGGATGTTCCAGTTGTTCACTTTAACCCAATGGGTGTGAAATGCATTTATTTAGCAACGTTACTCTGAGAGGGCGATGCCTTTTCCAGACATTGTGTGTGTGTGTGTGTGTGTGTGTGTGTGTTTCTTTGTAATTAGCATTAGCCCACTCCTGACCTCAATGTAGATACTGGCCTTCTGATCATGGAGAAATTAAGCCCCCTACAGAATTTGAATGCACCCTCCTCTTGTTCTCTAAACGAGCGTAATGCCTTGCAAAGCAGCACCACGCAAATGGTACAACTTTCCTGAGTTTATGAAAGTCAAACAAATAGAGGTTTTAAAAATAATAATAATAATAACAACACTACAGTATGTTTTTAAATAAGAGGAGTCCCTTCGAGCGGCTTGGAGAGTCTTTGGTCACATTCCAGGCGAGTCCCTGGCAGGGGCCCACCCTGTGGCGCGGGGAGCTCTATGCCGCGGAGAAATTGGACCTGATGGAGTCTTCCCGCAATTGACGGTGCTTCCCAATGTTGCAGTCCTCGCGCTGGGTCCGCCGCTCAATAGTTATCCTGTAATTCTTTCTGAGGAAAAACACCGGAGAAAGTGTGTGTGAGAGAATTTCAGAGAATTCCAGTTATTATCATCTTACAACAGGTGTCACTGGGGAAACACATGCCATTTATAACACAGACTGTTTCCTCTGCTTCTCTTCATTTTCTCTCAGGCGTCCCGATGACAAGACACTAGACTTATTAGATGGTAGGAAAGGTTGACTGTCTGCCAAAACCAAGAAGGTTAAAGGAACTCACCCATGGAACAGAAACTCATAATGGTTGTACAGTTCCCTGGCTGAGCTTTACATGTCTTCAGTGGTCTTGCTTTTATGTAAAGAAAATCCTAACCATTCTATTCCAGACATTATTTAGTGTTTTGTTTATTAACACTTGGAATCTGCCTCTGAAGAAATACCTGATGGAATTACAATTAATGAACTACCATCTTCAAAATTATTTCCTGTGACTATGTATATATTACTTAAGCCAAAGCAGCAGAACAGTGCTACTGAAATGAACAATTATTACAGGCGTACATAAAATCTTAAACTGACTATATAGCACTGAGCCATATATTTAAGAAAGTCCATATTTAAAATTTGAAACCTTCAAAGTCTTTCACAAGCAAAACAATTTAGTATACAAAACAGGTATACTAAATTAAAATGAAATATAAGTATATCATTTTATAAATATTAAAGGGTGCAGAGCCCAGAGCATTTCACAATAGTAACCACAATAATATTCAAGACAACCTCATTTTTTAATAATCACAGAAGGTTTTGTGTTTATAAAGCTGTAGGTCCTATAAACATAGCTAGTTATTATAAAATAAAGTAAAGACCATAGGACTGCAGTCAGTTTAAAAAGGATGTGGTACCCTATTCATGGTGACCTTTGACCTCTTGTTGTGGCACCCTGGCTTTCCTGTCCAGGAAACAGCTCGCTGCACGTGCAGAATTTTGTTTTAGCCAATATCTGTCCACAACCATTTACCCAGTTCATAATGGGCCTGGAACCTATGTCAGTATTCTAATCCTTAACCTGCTCTTTTATTGATTCAAAAGACTTCTCATGGAAGATTCTTCAGTCCTAACTTATAGTGTCCTTCCGACATAAATTATCTGGTCACACTACCTCTACCTGGATATTAACTTTGCTGTAAATGACAGCTTGGGCCATTGGGCCAAAGTCATTTTTTTGTAAAAATGAGGTATAGAAAATAAAATTGGGCCTACGTGAAGTGTTATTTCAGGTTGTTATTTTGGTCATAAATAAGAAAGAGCATTTCAGAGCAGAATAAAGCTTAGAGATAAGCTAAGCCTCAGCTTGAATCCAGCAGAAGAGCTTTCTGAGTACCATAACACGAGGGTTCTGAAAGAGTGTTTAAATGGCAACTAACCTGAAAAAGTAGAATGATATTAGCATTGCTGTGCCCAGAAGTGCTCCAACAATGATCCCTGTCACTGCAGATACCCCTAGTCCACCTGCTTGGGAGAGAAAGAAGGGTTATTAGTTAGGAGAAAGGAACACCCGTCCATGATGAAGATCCCACTGCACTTTGGAAGAATCACTCCGATTGTGGTACTGTTAACATTTTTTTTACACCAAACACACTTTTTACACACTTCTTAAAATCGTTATTTAAGAAATTATGCACTACCACAACCTCCCATGTGAACCTTGGATACAATGAAAGCATTTTCAAAGAGCCAAGAGTGGATTTTTTTCTGCGGCCAAAGCCAGCAGTTGAACATGTTGGTTACCCGTGAGGGAGAGTAGGCCGGGAAACCTACAAGTGGATCAGCTTATTTCACATGAACCAAGGGGAGGGACAGTAGGGAAGGTTTACATGATTTGCTGGGGTGCTCCGGAAAAGGGTTTCGGTGTCTGTCCTTCAAGGTGAAGCGTTCTCTGCTGAACCCTGGCAGCACCTGAATACTGCCATTGATACCAAAGTAGTTCATAACCACCTGAAATGACAGCACAACAGGCAGCTAAATCCAAATACTCATCCCTTGATCTTACAAAAGTAGTACGACCAATTTGTTTAATTTATTAATGTCTTCAGCGTATAGCTGGGCATTCACTGAACTAACTGAACAGATCAATGTAATATGTTTGTATGACACATGCAGAACACATTTTTGTGGCAGAGAACATATAAGGAATATATGATATATACCTCAAAGGTGCCTGTCTGGTGGTCTGTCATGGCCATCACGGAGAAATCTCCGCTTCTGTCTCCATTGGCATCTATGGACACCTGGCCAGCGATTCCTGTTCGACGGCATGCGAGGAATGAGAAAATTAATTAGCTACAAGACTTGCACGCTCCAATGAAAACAAGGGGGGAGTCGACACATTCCGGACATCCAATACAACAGGAAATCTCATCAGTCTCCCTGCATTTTCATTGGCAAAACCTCCACAAAATTGAAATTTCATCCATGTGTCTGCATTCCCAAATTCTTGACATTTTTTAAATATTATTTCTTTTAACAACAGAATATAAACCTGTTTTCTGTTGGACAAAACATTGTCTTTTGCAGTGCATTCTGGAAATACAGCCTCTTGACTGTCTTCAGCAGGGCCACATTCATTTTGCAACTAGCTAAGTGGACTAGGGCAGTACAGTGAACTCGGGGAAAGCCTCGGCCTCTTAAACATTTCTCTGCGTGTTTCTGACCTCACCAGCAAGAAAAAAATCATGTTCACCTCTCAGTGTTTTTTTTTTTCCTTCCCTCAGTTTCCTCTTGTGGTCTGCGGCACTGTGTGAATTGTATGCCCAAAAATGACATCAGTGTCACCTGACTTCATGCTGGTAATTGGGACTCTGTTGTGGAATTTAGATGCTCCTGTACTTCAAGGTTTTTACTCTCGCATTTCACAGTGGTCCCATCATCATGCTTCAGGCATCCAAAGCATCCAAATCTCCTATGCTGCTGTTTTTATATTTGTACATCATAGCAGGTAAAAACTGTGAATTTATTCACAAGTTAAAGTCTTGAAGTTATCTCATACTGTTAATATTATCTAGTCCCATGCTGTTGTTATGTGTCATGAGTAAGCAGTAAGCATCCTGTATTTACAGGCTTGGTTTTAGCTAAATGTAGATTCCTTTCAACATAATTTGTTTCCAGAAACTAACTACACAAGGACATCTGCTATCTTACTACCCAGAAACAGGAGAGCTATTTTTGTGGAATGCTTCCTAATCAATGTGTTAAATTCAACATTGTTAGGAATATCATTTGACAGCTTGGGTCTATTACTGTCCTGTGGGTGACGTGGTGTGTGTTCCCAGAAGACGGACCAGTTATCGGAAAGACCTGGACCCCTGAGTCAGTGCAGATATACAGGCGTTCCTGTTGTGATATAGGACATCTGAACTTTGCAACATTTCTCAGAACATTATGAAGTGTTCAAAATCATAGTAAATGTGTCTTTTATGAACAACATATATAGGACAGCATGTAGCCACAGCTAATGAAAAAAAGGGTCAAATAGAAAGCATTGCAGAAAATCTAACTTCCAACTGTGATCTCGGGGAAAAAACAAAATGGGGTTGATTTTTTGAAGACTACTGATGATTTATTTAAAAAAGACTTAAGTCATTAGACATTAAAGGGCATCTCCGATTGTCTCATGCCTCTTTCATTCTGCTTGGCATTTTAAAAGCCTGTGAAATTACTGGTGAATTTTAACAGTCCTCACTCTCACAGTCTGTTAAAGAGTCTTAAGAGAACAGACAGGAATGCGGTTTGCTGACTTGGTAAAGGAAGGAACGTCAAGGAGATCACACTAATATCTGACCATGGAACACTACCTGGTCAAGGAAAACCATGGTGGAAAAAAGACGGACCTTCTCCTCCAGACCTTGAAACATCAAACTTCGGCTACCCAATAATTTCAGTCTTTTACTATGACCAAACCAACCTCATTAACATGATGTTCATCCTAATGATACTGGAATATGAAACCATTTAACCCAATAATTTGACCATGTACTACAAAATAGTAATTATCTGTACTAGGACAAGAAAATAATACTTAGAAGAATCATAGACCCAGATTCCCCAAGAGGAAAGATTCAGCCCAAAATACTTCAGCTGGCTCAGAAGATTAGAACACAGAGAAATTAAATCTCCTTGTCCAGGATTTACAATCCTTTTATACATTATTGATGAATGAGTACAATGTGTGTGTAAGTTGCATAAGAAATTGAAAAATTGAGGGTCTCTTACAAGCACAAAGATGCTGAGTATTTTTACACACAGGGCAGTGTGAGATTCTGCTGCAGACCAACAGGTCTGGCTGTTACCTGGACACTTATGTATGCATGATAACTTTCTGGTGGGACACTAGCTACCTGGAAATGACTGGGGTTGAGGAGTGGGAAAGACGAAAGTCATGCAGTGGAGGATGAAGTAGACTTTGCATAATGCTGTGCACAGGAGACTTCACTAAAACAGTCATTTATAAGCTGGCTAATTAGGCACGGCTTTCAACTTTTAATAGGAGAACTAAACTGATATGTCACTGTTAAGTTTTATTGGGTCAGTGATGATCAACCACATATCTAAACAAATATATAGTTGCAACATAGATGAGAGAGAGCACTGTGTTAATGGAGGTCAGTAACAAATGGCCTCACATTCAGAGTGTTACATCACTGCAATTATCCCATATCCGAGACCAGTGCTCAGGTCAGTTCCATTTTCCTCGGCGACCGCCAAAGACCGTGATCCAGCACACCAGGGTAAGTCCATTAGACTCCCCGACCCGTTGCCATGGCAAACGGTAAAACAGCAGCCTCGCTGTGTGTCTCAGGACCTGCAGTGAAGCAGTTATAGTTGTCCTCAGAATACAGGAGCTGAGCATGGAAATGATGCCGTGAGCAACTAAAAAGAATCAGCTAACAGCTCCAAGAATCGCAGCCACTGCAGCCCCCAGTATGTCTTATATATCAGCATGGTCTCAGGCAGGCTTCTTATCAGAATCATTTCTCAGATGTGCAACAGCTCCTGGGATATTGAAGGCCAGGTCTTTCATATCTCCTACAGATTTTATTCCAGCCAGTAATAGATCAAATGTCATGCGATCAGGTCCTCCGCAAAGATATAGGTTTTACTAAGAGGGACACGGATAAAGTATCAATCACACACTCGAAACAACATTCTCACAGCCCTATTGGTTTTAGGATGACAAGGTCTTACCTTCAAAGCTTCTGTTCCACATGCGTTGTGTAATCTGTGCTCCATCTTTCTTGTTGGATCCATTCTTCATCACCTCCCCCAGCGCCAGGGCATACAGGAGCAAAGCATCATGAAACCCTTCCACAAACATATTCACCTGCAACGAATCCCAAAAGTCAAGCTGGTCAAGCACAGAGTTCCAGGATGACCTCTCATTCAGTCAATAATAAAGCAGTCATTCTCATCTCCAGTCCTGGGGACCCTCGGTTATTGGCTGATTGAGATGTCATCCCAAAAAGGCCCACCCACAAAAGCCCTCAGGGAATCAACTTCCCCACTTCTGCTTTATCCCATTACTGAGCTCAACATTTCTGATGCAACAGATTTCACTAAGGAGTTACTGATCTCTCCTATAGCATTTGATAACATACACATGAGTTTCTATGTAACTATGTGTCCCAGGATGCACCACTAAGGACAATACTACGCAGAATAACACTACAAGTCAATTCATTTTCAATCATGCAATGCATTGACATGTATATTCCAGTCACTTCATTTATATACCATGACAACTTCCTGTATGACGTCTAGTGACACATGCAGTAAACATAACGACACCCACATATTATTTTGTATATAGTGATGTATAGACATTGTACCAATATAAAGGTTTGCTAATTATGTATAATAACATTTCCCAATATGACAGAATTTTGGTCTGCTCGCTTTGCATGTCAGGAAAGATGTCGGTGACTAAAGTTAAGGCTGAAGATTAGTTTTCCTACAACCAATTCCAAAAAGGACAAGGACCAAGGCAGCAATGCCAAACTCCCCCCCCCCCCCACACACACACATACACATTTGCAGTTCATATACATTGATCCCCTTAAAATATACATCTTTGAATAGGTTATAGGTTATATAACTGGAGTCCCCCAAGCAATCGCCACACACAGAGCTGAAGGCAGCTATAAAACCAACGACCCTGGAGGCGTAAGACCACAACACATCCTGCATGGATCCACCACAGCAACCTCCGGAGCGACCTTGCCAGCGGCAAATCACCGCGGGGTGATGTAATGTCCAAACCTTAAGGATAATGGGCTGCCAGGCCCAGTACCATGTACAAAGCCTTAGTAAAGTCCTGGACACGAGTTTTACAGTGCGTTGCCATTAAAACGTCTGTATGGCAAACACAAGCAGCTGGTCAAATTCAGTCCCTCTCTGTTGTGCTAAAGTGTCATTGTGGAAGAATGGAACGATTCACTGATTCAAATTTAAATTCAACAAATTCATCCCTCTGAAATGTTTCCTCCACTTTGGCATTTTTTGCAGAAAAGTTTAGGAAACTGCCAAGCCTGCATTACAACATGTGAAGCCTGGGTTCTAGTTTCTGGGGGAGGAAGGAAGGAAATAGGTTAAAAGTACGGCTTTGGACATTAAAAATCCAGACGTAATCGATAGGAACTGGTTAAGTAGCAGGCGAGACTTGAGGGCCACACAAGGGTATCCTGTGAAAATATGTCATTAAGAATTTCTGCTCTATTGTCTCATGAGGTCAGCTGTAACCCCTCTTCTTCATTACACGCGCCAGGAAACATCGAAGGGAAAGAATGTGTCCAACTCCGAAACAAGCTCCTTCGAGCCAGAGGCTCTCTGTCACAGCGTCAGTTAACCAGACGTCCACTAGGAGAGTCCGGCCCCACCCGGCTGACAGATGGCCACTACACAAGTGGCAGGTCACGTGACCTCATACTACTGGAAAGCTGTGACCCATGTAGTCCCGAAAATGGATACATTGATGGTGCAGCCAGTTGAGATATTCACACAGAGCACCCTGCTGGTTCACAGCTGCAGAACTGGAGAACTGACCTTAAGTAACGATGCCTCCAGTTTCTATTAAATGGCTTTATGTTTCATCACAACAGACTTCTAAAGCATAATCCATCACAGAAGGACAGATTCCGATGGATGGCAGCCTGAGGTGGATGAATTTATGGATTCCTCTTTTAACTTAATCATCTCAAGCAGGACTGAGCTGGAATTTACTGCCTGTATTTTTTTCAATTTTATTCTTTTTTTTTTTTTCGGAAAAGCAGAGGGTATTGCACTGCCAATCCCAGCATGATTGAAAAATGTTGCCAAAAATGTCAGCATCATTATGGGATACGTGACTTGCCAAAGACCTTTTATACAGCGTTTCTTGCCTCTGCAGACCCACTGTGTACTGTGTTTGCTTGAGAGTTTTGGCCCTGTCTTCTCCCCTGATTAGTCTTCAGGAACGGCACTAAAATGAGCCATGACTCGTCACTTTCTTCGCTACAGTGAAAAAAAATCACAGCGTAAGAAGCAGCTGCTGCATGATGGGAAATTGACAGCTGTGAACAGAGCAGCAAATAGCTGAACAACAATCATCCCATGTGGCAAAAAGTCACCTGTTTCAACCTAATAACTGAATAAGTGAAAACAATGCTTGTTTTAAATGAATATTGTCAGAAGTCACGGCTATTTAATATTTTAACTGCTATTTAAAATATTTCCAAGAAGCACTAAATATGTACTTTCACCACAGGTGTTATTGTGGAACTGCCTCCATGTCATAAGTAATATTGGCTATGTGAGCGTGAATCCAAGCGTTTCTGTCAGGGAGGATAATCACCATTCCCCGGCCTGAAGGGAACGGAACTAAATGACGAGTTTGGACAATGAGTGTACTAAACAGAATGAGGAATTCAGACAATGGGTGCATGCAACAGCATGAAGAATTTGGACATCGGGCAAACAAAACCATAAGATGGGGAGACAAAACAGAAAAGAGGGAATGCAGGAGAGAGAAGAAAGCTGCTGAGATTCCCACCTCTCATCTCAGTTACCAGAAAGATTTATTTATCATGAATAAGACCTAAGGCGACATGAGGAGGCTTTACATGGAGGACAAAAAGCTCAGTGTGGTCACACAGCAAAACGAACTTGGGGACACCGGATCCTGTGGCCATTCAGGTGGTTCATCTTTGCTGCCTTCAAAGTAAAAGTCATTCCACTGCGGGAGATCAGTATCAATATCGGACACTTTTCAATTTGTATAAGAAGCGTCAGTTTCATGTCTTGACGTTGTACAGTCGTTGGACAGTCGCACACCTTAAAAAAATTAAAAGTGCATTCAAATGTGCAAGAGCTAAATCAATTAGGAAACTTTCCATTACTTAAAAAATTACTTCCCATAGTTCAGATCCCTTTGTGTGCAATTAAACGCTTATACGCCAATCAGTGTGTCTGCTGGGAAACGAGTTGTAATGAACGTAATTACTGGAAAGTCGTTCGGCCTTCGGAAGGTTTTTTTTAAGCGGCAATCTCGCTCCCTGTAATGGCACCAGGTTAATGTTCATACGGGCTTTGCCAGAACAGGTTAATGTTCATACGGGCTTCGCCAGAACAGCAGCAACATTCAGAAAAACGCCCGTTACCGCGAAGGAGGAGCCTGATACAGCCCCTGGGTGACAAGGAACAGCCACAGAATGCTGCGTGATCAATGTATGAATCATCCACAATAATCAGTGTTTCACTATAATCACTAAATAAATGATTATCATTTTGTATATTAACTGTTTACAGAGGGTATTTTTTCCCTTCAAAGGTACAGCAGCAGCATCAGTGGATCTTCCGGCCACGAGCAATGTTTGTGAGACACCACATCCCCAAGGGAGCCGGCAAGGAGGAACACAGTCGTTAGTTGTTTAGATGTGATTCTTCTCATTTGTTTTTTTTCCCCCACTCTTTCAGTTTCATGTTAAAAGCACCAACAGTACAGAAGTACAGTATCTCAGTTCAGGGGGGGCTCACATTTCCGAATATGTGAGATTAAAAACTTACTTGGGGAGGGCGAGAGACCCCTTTTCTTTCCTCACAATGCATGCAGCAGAAAACTCTCTGCATGAGATGAAATCCTGGACCTCTCAAGAAGCTCTGCACAACTGGCCCTGAGTGGAGCGGAGTGGAGCATCTACAAGTGTGCTAATCCAACACACCCACCTACTGGTTGTCGTTGCATATAAATATTTTGGGTAGGGGAAATCGACTGCTGAAATATTAAATGTTCCTGGCAAGATGTCTGGGATTACTCCTGCTCTCAGGTTTTTCCTCTTCAGAGGGAAAGGCCAAAGTGAGCAGGACCGTGCCAAAGATATTATCCGCCCCAGACAGTCATCCCCTTGTGATCTGCTGGCCACAGGCATTGTCTGAATGAGTCTTTGTCCCGTATCTTTACCTCTCTTGCTCCTGCTCACTTTCGAATGTCATTTTACACACAACTGCTCACAGAGATGAAAATTAACTCCTTCATCCGACAGATCATTTTTTGTCGTGGCTGCTGTATGTGGCCTTTTAATAATCCAGCCATTCATTGTCTGATCTTCTAGGTCACAGTGTTTCCTAGTCCGGTCCTTGGGGCCAGTCCACATTTTTTCTCCCTCCGAGCTTCCTGCCAGACAGTCCATGTTTTTGCTCCCTCCCAGCTCCCTGCCAGACAGTCCACGTTTTTGTTCCCTCTGGGCTCTCTGTGAAACAGTCCTCATTTTTACTCTCTCCCAGCTCCCCAGGAGGAAGCAAAAACACGGACTGTCTGTGGATCCCCAAGGACCAGATTGGGAAACACTGTTCTAGGCGATTTACTCATATCATAACAACAGGTATTCCCTTACATTTGCGTAGTCCAAGCATGGAAGGATTACAAAAACAATCGCATTTTCTAATCTAAATGGTGTGCAGCCCAGAATTGCCCGGACACACTCGTCTTCCTCCAGACAACTAACAGTGAGAATTTATTGGAGTGTGCTTGAGTTCTCGCGGTGAGAAATCCTGGGGATCTTGTCAAGTTGCGTAAATACCATGTGCAAATGCTGCAAAACCACAAAACATGTCCCAACTACCGGAAAAGGCAAGAAAAAGGTCCATTCTCCACATCAGTGTCCCAATTCATGGGTCAAATAGAAATACATCTCTCTTGACAACATTATGAGGAGTCATTAATAGAGCACACACCTACATCCGACCCCCCACCCATCAAATGCTTCAGAAAAAATAGACCTTCCTGTTCTGTTGTACATCTGAATGGAATACTTGTATTCTGATTGCGCTGTGCACAGGAAGACTATACTGTGTGCTACACAATAAATGAATTGCATGACAAATGATCCTTTGCGTTCTGATCTGAAATGAGACACTGGCCCCCACAAGTCACTGGTCCACTGGACAGCATTTTTTCACCATACCCTAAGATCCCAAACAGCAGCTCCAGTTTCGGCACAACCCCTGGCCTTTTTCCGCACCCCCACTTTAGGCTGGTCCCAACTGCCACACCCTGCTGAGACCGTTAATCTTGGCTGCTCTATTCTTCGACAGCCATTTGTTCCAGCATAATGGCTCCCATTGGCCCTTTTTGTGAGCTTGCTGTAGTTTCTGATGAGCGCTGAGACAATGGCGGGGACCAACCCATCTGTATCTCCCCAGGCACGTGCTTCCAAACGATGCAGAATCCTACATCTCCGGCATCGTTCTCAACACTATGACAACACCTATGGAACTATGACGCCCACTAGACTGTACATATAATCAAGTAATAAGCAAAAGTGACTGTTATACCTAATCTTTCTCAGTTTCAGGGTTGGGAGATACTACTGTGACAATTAATCCCATGTGATCACCAGAGGTCCTCAAAATGCAAATACCACAGAACATATTTTACCATGCAAGTAGCTCATGTTATAGTGTAATTTGAACAGTAAGAAGCACATCTTCAAGCCTGGCAAGGTTTAAACATACAGGGGAAGAAAAACTCACTTTTATATAACATTGTACTACAGGGAACATTTTTGCTTAACATACAGACAGCAGGTCCAGTGGGGTTAATGGGTTTGCAGGCATGAGGAAGCAAAGCTGACGTACATTGTCCCCATCCTCGTAGCCGTAAACTCCTGCCTTCTGCGTGGCCTTCTTCACCTCCACGGAGAAGTTCTCGAACTCCTCCTTGACGGAGCGCAGGAGCGTCACCGTGTTGAGGGCGGCGTACGCCTGCTTGGCCTCTGCGTCGTATTTGTCTCCCCTCTTCCAAGACCCGTTCCCTGGAACAAAGAGCTCAGGCATAAACACCCAAACAGGGACAATATCCTGGAAGCTAAAACCAAATACTTTAGATATAATATACAGTAACAGGCTTACTACAGATCTGAACATCTGACCATGCTTTTCTGGTGATCTTTACAGCTTGGTTTCAGAATATATAAATGTAAATTGTAAAGGAAATTAAAGAAGTACATTAAAGAAGTGTAACCTTGTGCAGTTACTGCTTGGATATTTTATTGATTATGTCCTGCCTCACATCTTGTTCTAGAGTATCTCCTCATTGATGGTCTCCATGGTTGCTACAGAGGCTCCTATGATAGTTGCTATGGTTGGTGACACAGAGGTTTTCTGGGTCAAACAGCTCGGCAAACATCAGGGAACGTGAGAGGAGCACAAGGGAGAGACGACAGCAGCCATGCGAAAGGCCCTTGAGTGTCTGCATTATGTTTTTTTCCGCTTTTTCCTCAGGTCCAGGGAAATTGTGTCATCTTTTTTGTTTTTTTGTATTGCCCAATAAAAGGCATTGAAGCAGAACTGTGACGGAACAGCAGTGTGCTTTAAGAGTTCGGTTCTTTTGACTGAGAAATTTATTAGGTACTTTAACGAGATCCAACGTGAACTTGTACTGGTCATTTTGAGGGTACATACTGCAACCAGTAAGAAGTGAAGTGTCAAGAGGGTAAAACATTTTGCACCCAGTAAAAGGCATCTAGAAACATTGCTGATTTTGCACCTACTGCTAATATTACTAATTTAAAATTTATCTCCCTACATTTGTAAAACCAGTCTATATTCCTCCTGGATCTCAGAGCAACCACAAAAAATGTTTATTTTTTATTTACTACTATTTTTTTTCATTTAAAGAAGGTGGTGGTGGAGGGGAGAAGGATGTCACATCTTCTCGTAACCAATAAAAGACATGAGCTGGCTAAAGGTCATTTAGAGTCTACACTGTGCCCAACTCTACTCTTGACCAGTCTTAGTTTGTATTCGTCTTCATTCATATTTTGTTTGTAGAACTTGGAAAGTTTTGAAAGGCAGGTCACAGGGCCAGCAAATGTGTCGAGGCGAAAGACGGCACCGTGGGTCCTGTTACCATATGATGAGGAGTTGAAGAGCTCGATGTTAAAGAAGACGTTGGTGCCGGAGGTGAGCATCCGTCGATGGGCCGTCAGCATGATGTCTCTGATGACATTCGCACCCGCACACATTATGACGACTGTCAAAGGAATGGCATACAGCAGGTCAGTCACACCAAAGGAAACAATGTCAGGAATGGTTACTGCTGTGGGCCGACATTGGTCGACTTAGAGAGGGACACCTGCTTACAGACCAGATTACATCTAATCGGTGCTGGTCTTCACATCCAGAACCCCAAGGGTGAGAAAAACTGAAATTGGCTCGCTAAGTCAGCACCGTTGCGAATAAGGCACCCTAGGCGGTCGCCTATGTCACATAATGGGCAGTGGACCATGGTGTCTTAATGGTTAGGGAAGCGCACTTGCAATTGAAAGACTGCTGGTTCGAATCTCTGACCAGCAAGACACCACTGAGGTACCCTCAGCAAGGTACTTGTGTTGCAAACTGAAGCTCCAAGTTTGGAATTGGGGATCTCTGATCTAATGCATCAGGTGGAAAGGGGCAGCATGTGATATTTTATGTGAATTTCAACACCGAACATCAGTTTGACACCATATCACTCTGAAAGGTTCTTCACTTTTACCGATAATGAGATCCTCTTTATATGATTGTTTTATAGTTTTGTAACAAGTAAATGCAAAAAGTCCCGTCCAGTGAACTAACACCAAACTGGAAATATGGTCTGAACTTCATCATCTGCAAAGACAAACATAAACTGTTTATTTATTTTAAAAAACTAAAGTATAGGGCTCGGTTTATTTCCAATACATTTCAGCATGTCATACTATTATATAAATAAGCTTAATGTACTTAGCAGCAAATACAATTACACAAAGAAACTATAAAATAATATAATTCTGCTCCCCCCGAGTTTCCCCTGAAAGGCAAATTTATTTAACAGTCCATGTCAAGACTGATTAATTGCTTTAATCATCAACAAAGACTATACTGTTTCCATATCAAACACTGAATTAGTGAGGGTCTTTTTCTGTGTGATGAATGTAAATATTATGTTAATAATTTAAGAGCAATAAAAGTCAGAGTCAATAAAAATATTTCACCTTTCGATTTTGCTCCACCTCAGGTCAGAAGAGAAGTATATAACTACGTCAAATGGTAATTATAATTACAGAACCTACTAAACAACTCTCCTCACAAGACAGCAAATTGCCCCTGTAAAATATCCAGGTAATGTACAAATGAAGGAGCAACAATATGACGGAATCGATATTCCCCTAGTGCATGGGAGCAGTAATGATGACTTTGCTATTTCTGTAGTGATATGTCTGTGTCGCTAATGAGTAACAGTCAGTAAGGGCTGGTGGCAGAGATCCAGACAGACCCTTAAGCAAGGTCTGTGTTTAAGAAGCACCTTAGGTGGCTTCAGCCATGAAACCAGCGCACTTAGGTGATTGGTTCAAAGCCCTCCTATTTTAGGGTCACCCCATAGGCCAATACACACCTTACAGGACATCGGCGATAAATCGGGCTTTATTATTAATGCGATTACAGTGAGCAGCCAACCTCGTGTCCTCAGTCTCATTCCCCGGCACCCGATCATGCATCTACCAGGCACTTAATGAATTTTCCTGCTTTCATTACTATTTATCTGTCTGAAGAAGTCCTTTTAACAAGCATAATTTTAAGAAAAAAAATATAGCATTTGTTTGTGCAAATAAGTTTTGCCATTTGAGCTAACTATTGTAGCTAATAGGCTGCTCAAACAGGTAATTATGACATTATGCACATTATCTTACATAAGTTAACAGCGTGGGAGGCAGATAAAGCAGGGTGTGACACAAGTCTGTACGTGCTAAAGAGCAAAAATAAGGAATGGTTAATTTAAACCTGGCTTTCAATTAGGAAAAGTACATTTAGGCCTGATACAAATCAAAGTGACAAGAATCCCTCAGATATTACTTTCCAGGTTAAATAATCAGGGGGGAAAGTTCATAAAACAGAAAATACAGCATCGGCATTGAAATCTCTGAGACGTAATATGTATTAAAAATAAATAAATAAACAAACAAACAAGGATATTTTGAAATAACGTGGTCCATAAATAGGACGGTTGAGGCTCTGGAACATTCCCCACAACTTTGTCACTGTAGCACGTCTCCCAAAAATACCCCGAAATGGAGCAGGCCAAGCTTCACCTCAGTAGTCCTTCAGTATGGCAGCCTTTAATTGCGGAGCGTCCTACACAAAGCTTACTACACAGCATACTACACACCACCAGTCTTGTGTCGACTCCCCAGTGAATCCGCTCCGGCCAGCAATATTTCACAAATCTGAATTTTCCCTCCCAAGCCTGGAATAAGAGGCGTCCCTCATGGAGCATTTATCACGTGTGTTTTATATCTGTTTTTTTTTTTTAATTGGAACAACACATTACTATAAGGCATATTGTGCCAGTCGTACGCATCCTGAAATGAATCTATGCAGCCAGCCCATCTGCGGGCTTTCAGCTCAGAGCACCAAACAACATGGGAATTTAAGGTCTCTAGCAGAAAAAAAATCAACACTCAGATTATTCTACAAATATAAATAAGGCTGTTAAGGTGTTGCATAACATCAACATTTTATTTACTTCAGCTGGGATACTTCTCAGGGGTAAAGTACATTATACATCCACTCAAATAATCATCCAGGCTACTCTGCTTGGATCGCTTTGACCTCCTCGGGCTTTAATCGTCTTATAGTTCTCAACATAATTACGTTCCATTCAATAAATAAAAGCTTCTTTCTTTATTAGGAGACTCCCCAATGTAGAAAATGGTTTTTGGTGCCTACTCATTGAGCTGAAAAAAGGTTATACAAACTTTAAAAAATATGACCATCTTCTTAAATATACTACTGAACCTGATGGCCATAAATGACCAAGTGTAATCCTTGTTCCTTCTATAAAACAGCCTTTCTGCATTAAGGGAAATTGTTTTGCGGTACTCTAAGCCTGGAAACCTTTCAGGATTCCTTATATATTAGCCATACAAACAAATAAATAAATAAAATCGTGGTTTGTTGGAAGGCATGGCAGTATGCATGCAAAATTCTTACAGATGATCTAAAAATGTATCTGTTTTTTTTTTTTACCCTTTGATGACATCATCGGAGGACCCTGACTGTGGTCGAGAAATTCTGCTACATCTCGAAACCATCATGCCAACACCACAGAGTGATTTATTGACCACAGAGGATCAGACAGAGTAGCTGAGGGTTACAACTGAGCCACAAAGGGCCTTTTCAGGGTCTAGACATACGCCAGCCCACGCACCCCCAGTGGCTCATCTTGAACAATTAACTTACAGATACTATGTAACTCCTTTCAAAAGATTTAACAACCAATTGTGAACATGCTCTGCGTTTTAACAATTGAGAAATAATTGTCAATATCCCCAGCCTTGAATCTATTAATGTTTAATGACTGCATTTGCTTGTTTGACTGCCATTTTTAATAGCACTTCAGCTGCGTTTAAACGAATCGAAGGGCGTAATTCAAAATCTGAGTGCAAGACGAGTCAACTGAACAGCTGACTAAGTGAATACATTAAATGTGTTGACCTGAAAAGCAAATTCAAACTCTTTAACTTTTCCTTTTCCCTTTGGACATCAAATATTGAAGAGCCTACGAGTAAAACCCCTTATTTTTATGACATCGCTTTATCTCTATGACATCTGGTGATAGTTAATCATACAAATAATAATTATGTAACATTTGTGTTGGTGCCGCTATGGATGGATTCCATGCCCTCTTCCAGGACGTGCAGATTGGATACCTTCCAGTCTTTGCAGGGCAGTGGCAATTCCAGGATTTTTTAGGATGGAAGGAATAAAAGGGCCATAATTCATGCACAGAGGCCAACCTTATCATCTGAATCAGTGAGTCCCTCTGTGGCCCCACCCGATATATGCCCCGGGGCCGGGGGGCAGGATCTCGTCATGATGGCTCTTGCCCTCCTGCTTGACCCCATGCTAGTGGCGCAGTCTGCATGTTTCTGATGGCCCAAAAAATGCTGCCATGAGTCACTGCTTCAGTGTAGCAGACCTAACCTGAGCTGCCGAGCTAACAGTGCTAGCATTCTTGAAATATTTCCAGCCCGTTGGTATGCAAGCCAGTGTGGGCTGCCGATGCAGGCTTAAGGAAAGAGATAAGCTTGGAATCAGACATGAAAGGGGTAATAGAGCTTCCCATTTTGTAAGGGACCCCTGTCAGACTATGTGTCACACAACATCCTATAAATGGATAATAAAATATAAACATAAACAAATTGTCTTGTAATAGCAAGCACCTCAATAATTTCAAATATCACTATAATTACCATCATTAATATTAACTTGAGATGTTACGCAATGCAATATTATTTGCTGCTGTCCTTTGTAATAAAATCCCACCTCTAATTCCACCATATAGTTTATAAATCCAGTTAAGATCAGTAGACCTTGCCCAGTGGTCACAGCTGATATGAACTGGGCAGCATCACTTACTAGTAAATCACCGGACAATCAAGTGCCGCAGATGTTTGCAAACCGTACCTTGCACTTTGAACCTGTTTCTTAGAACATATATTGTGATTTAAACCCATCTGTCTAATGGTCCATCTGAAATGATCAATTCACCTGAAATTCAAAAGTACATTTTTGGTTTGAGTCCCACCTGGGGCTTAACTGTTGTAGCCTGACCATGTAAATATAAATTTAGCTGTATTTATGGGCCAAGTACATTAAAGCACTTTATACCAAACTATCCATCCATCCATTCGGTATAGTCACAAATTCAGTACAAGATGACAGGAAGCCTGACCGCTATCTCAGGAAACAGGGTATAAAGCAGGGGCCGTCCTGGATGGTTTGTATGCAGTATATCGCATCTGCCTAAATTCATTAATCCTGGAAGCAAAGTTTAGCAATACCACTGATTTCATGCAATAGCACTTTTGGGTTATGATCCCGAACTCTATTTGCAATTCATTTTTGTGCCATTTTAAGACAGCTGGCAGCTCGGCTGCCGTCTCAACAAAGTGGATTTGACCAGGCTTCACTGGTTGCCTAGCGACCGATCACATACATCGATTGAGGCACATTGCCAGAATATCCTCAAGCCAGATGCAACAGTGAAACACACTTACCACAGACGAAATACACCATTGTGTAATCGATACACTGAGTGTAATTCAATGGACTGTAGGGGGCGCAGTGAATAAAGACAGAAAAAAAAACAAGTAGCCAGCTGTGACGAAGTAAAATAGTTGGTGGCTAAACAGTAAGATTTTAACCCATGATTACTGTAGGCAAATAAACTATCAATTAAAAAAGGATTTATTTATGAATGGCTAATTAATCCTATTAATTTTTTTGCTAAGATTAATACATTTTGAGTAGAATTGAACTAAGTTTGTTGACATAGGAATTACATAGCTTTTTATGCCCAGCGTATAAAACCTGCCAGGTCCTGTCTTCTGCACGGAGCAGTTAACTGATGTAACTGCTCAACACCCTTTTTAAACAATACTGAATGTTAAAATGCGGCACGGCTGCGCCGGGTCACACTGACCAAAACAATCTTATCTGCATGCCCCCCCCCCCAAAAAAAAAAAATGGGCCATGACAAATTTTGAAAATGAAGTTCCAGAAGCACACCTGACAGTGGCATGGGAACGTATTTTTGCAAATATGGTGCATGGGCCATTTTCATCCATAAATCTGACAAACCCAAAGCACTGACAATAAGTAAAAATTAACTGAGATGATCAGGGAACAACCACAAGGTACGTATAAAGTTAATGTGACTCTACAGTGAGGGGAGATACACTGTAATTAACTGCAGCTTCAAACGCTGGACTTCAGTGTTTGCATGAGTGTTCAAGTTTATCAGTCTCTAAGCAACCAGTTTTTAAATGGATGTGAACAAAGAAACCAAAAAAACTGTCCCCCGCAGCCAGTTAGACACTGTGTGGTGGTATTCAGACTGAACACTTTTAAGGATTCAGTTTTCCCCTGCAGCCAGTTAGATACTGTGTAGTGGTATTCAGACTGAACACTTTTAAGGATTCAGTTTTCCCCCGCAGCCAGTTAGACACTGTGTGGTGGTATTCAGA
>JAABNY020000039.1:4842558-4855691 GCA_015164015.2 Brevimyrus niger
CTGAACACTTTTAAGGATTCAGTTTTCCCCCGCAGCCAGTTAGACACTGTGTGGTGGTATTCAGACTGAACACTTTTTTAGGATTCAGTTTTCCCCCGCAGCCAGTTAGACACTGTGTAGTGGTATTCAGGCTGAACACTTTTAAGGATTCAGTTTTTAATGCGCATCTCCGTTCGGGGGGTTGGGGGGGGGGGTGTCATTCTCCTCTAAATGTGACATGAGCTTCTCCAACAGTACAAGGACTTGCTGTTAGGCTAGTCAGCGTCTCCAAATTGTCAGTGAAACACAATTGACAATAAATTATCACCATGCCCTTATAAGTACTGTTGTCACTAAATGGAAAGAACACCATGCAATCCAGACAAGCACCAATCAGACTTCCCCAACAAAACTGAGCACTCCAGCATTTAACATTTAACATGATGTGGGGCATTATGCAAACACAGAAGACGATCATTCCAGAGACCAGGTTGAGCTTGCAACAAAACACCCTATTGATCTTGCAGACAACATATAGACATAGGTCATCGTCAGATTATATAAAACGACTGTAAAATCCAGGCTCAACACAAACAGCAGTGACAGCATCAGGCTGCTGGAATTGCAAAGATGGACAGGACTGGACAGGATGGAAAGAGGAGAGTGGAAGGAGAGATAAGCAGCTATTGTGTCAAGAAGAACCAGCTTCAGTCTTCTGAAAAAAAAGCTCTTCAGAAGGACAGAGACCCAGACAATCAGAGGAAACCTTAAACCGCTGAAAAATTAGAAAGTAAATCTTCAATTACATGTTTTCTGTAATGGAAGAAATGTGTCAGGTTCTGACTATGAATATTTCCCAGTTGTTAGTAATTGATCCCCAGGCAACCTCAGCAGGGCAGTAACAGCAGGACACGATTCAGGTTTGGGGAATTCTTACCTGAGAAGACTATCAGCTGTAGATGCTGAAAAAGGTACTAAAATAATCAATTCGAGACACTGGATGGATTTTCAAAACTGATTTACATTTTACAAAAATTGGGCCCCATATGGCATAGTGAAATATGCCTGTGGCATCTGTAATGGGTTCAAAATGCAAAATATGGCTTATAATATTACAAGTAAGGACAAAAACATTTGTGTCAATTCATTTACTCTCATAGTCATTTACTTTAATTGCCTCTAAGGGTTGCATAACAGTTCCCCCCACAGTCACAGTGCAATGGGCAGGCAGAGGGCTGTAACCTGCCATACCCAGGCCAGGGCCTGCTACTGTAGCCTTCTCAGGAATCTCCTACTCAAAGCCACCTTGAAATTGGTATTCTGTCTGTCCAGATCCAGCAACTCTGTCCGTGAGATCTTGTGAGAACTTCCCCCAGTCTCTCTCTCCTTTATTAGCTCCCCTGCTTCTGTGTTGCCATGCATTTTATGCATGAGTGCTTTGGGATTGATAATTAGATGCTACAGCGGCCAGCAGGAGACGTAGCAGTTAAAGACCTGCATCCATATGTCTGGAAGGTTTCCAGGTCACACCCCAGGATTGGCCTCATTCCTCTCCGTTAAGGTGTCAAACATAATTGCTGAGAAAATGAACAGGTCACTGATTTGCGTTTTCAGTTTTACTAATTACTTTCTTATACATTCACAGCAATTATCCATCTGCCATCTGTGACCTCAGATCCAGCCATGAAAATGTTCTCTGCACCATTTAATTTGGCAGATACAGGACGTGTTCCTCAGACTACACCAGCGACAGGGTAAAAGACCCTGTGGGAAACCGCGGTTCACAAAGCTTCCATCAGAGGATGCCGTGGACAGAAGGGCTCTAAGACGCCAGAGAAGCGGGGTTTCTGGAGAAGCTGGCCAATCACAGTCTCGCTGGAGATAACAGCAGTATGTGGTATGAGCCGGCCGACCTGTGCCTCGAGGGTCAAGTGTTTAAGGCATCAACTACCCACTGAAGTTAACAGATCACAATTCTGACAATACCCAGCTATACTTAAACCACAGGCGGGTTTGTATTGTAAACTCGGCAGTCTTTTTTGTGAAAGCTTATATAGATACCCGGAGAAGCACTTGTAGAAACAAAGCGTTCAGTTTCAAAAATGTTTGTTTAATGAGTGACATCTCAAACAAATTTTAAAAAAAAAAACTTAAAAATAACCTGCGCTTATACTCATGTTCAGTTTCCAACATATGTTCAGTTTTTTCTTTAATTGCGGCGACTGCCTGTCAACTCACTTTCTACGTCGGAGTTTTTAGAAAAAGAGAATTGCGGTTATTCGTTGAACGATCCTAGGAGCTCGACGCTACATGTACATACATGGGGTTTATATGCACCTGTTACTGAGAGCCGCTACACGTATTTCGATCCTTAGTAATTATACAAGCAGTATAAGTAGCCCTGTAGCGCTCCGATATGTAGTAAATATATCAAAGCTTTTAAACATGAAACCCCAGTGGCAGTTTTGAGCACATGATCATGTATTTTCATTATACTTTTATCGGGGGTGAAAGATCCCACTTCAAACTAGGACGATAAGAAAACGGTGTTCAAACATGAACGTTAAGTTCAGCAGTGTCTGTCTTAAGCACCTACGTGAAGCAAATTCATTAACCACCCTTGTAACTTTTTCAGGTCAGTTATTTGATCTACCTTTGGTTACAAGGTTACCCTCGAGCGACGCATTCCCAGTTCTCCCAACCAATTACTTTAATTAACAGAGTAAAACTGCGCATCTGCAAATTAATGTGAGACACCAAATCTGTCTGCAAAATCAGTGATTCCCCAATAGTGATGATCTGACTCAGATCAATACAAACTATGTTTTGCTAGTCACACTCATTTGCTGTCACCTGCCATTAACCTTTCAGGTAAGAAACATCAGCGTCATTCGCAACTTTGAGAACTTATGAAGAACAAACCTTCGCTTTCGTAGATGTACTTTATGATCTCCTCGGTATCCACTCTGTAATCTTTGGGGTGAATTTCAAAGATGTCTATTTTGTAATCTTCCGAGTGCAGGATGTTGTGGACGCCCTCCAATGTGAAGTAGCAGTTCCTTTCCTCCTTGTCATCGTCGAATATGAAAAGTGCCGTCTTCCAGCCGAAGTGATGGAACATCGCAGAGAAGGTCTCCGCCATCTTCAGGTAAGAAGGAGCGACCCTCGTTAGATGCGAGTACTCCTTTTCCTTGTTGCTGAAACCCGTAGCTAAAGCACCTGCTGAAATAACGGGGATATTCCAGTGCGACGCCATCCTCACCACCTGCGCGGCGGCGTACTCACAGACGGGTCCGAGAATCAGGTCTGGCTTCTTCTTGCACGACCTGTCCACTAAATTGAAAAGTGCCTCGTTGCCGCAATCGGAATTGTCATAGTGAACATTGAAATTGAATCCTGAGTAGAGTCCTACATCAGATCTCATTTTTCTCCGTGCATACTCTATAGCTGGTGTGACTCTCGAAATTGAGAACAAGTAGGAGTTGTTTTTTGGCAGAATGACCAACACATCGATGTCTTCATTGATTGCACTTGTCGACACAGGTAACAGGAGAAGCGAGACGTAGACACAGTATTGCAAGAGACATGACAGGTTTGCTCTTAGAAAACTCATTTTATTAGTTAGCTATGGTTCAGTGCTGTACTAAACTTATGCAATATTTAGTTTGTTTTGCAATTTAAAAAAATATTTTACATTAGATAACAAGCAATTAGAGAAATTTAGAAATGTTTCGTCTTTAAACTTTTAGTTTTTTCCTCTCTTTTTAAGTTGTAAGATTTAAAGAATGTGATGTGTGTATCCTGAGTCTGCCGAAACCTTCCCGGTTTGTTAAAAATCCCTTCAATTCCCCTTAGTAGCGCTCCCGTTTCCCTAGTAATTCCTCTTGTTTAAATATGGTAACTGCCCTGCCTGCTGCCACACACGCTGGCTCCGGGCTGCAATTTTGAAGCATCCTCCTCATTATTATTCCTACGTCATAGCAAAATCGCCGCCTCCTTCTTAAAGGCATAACGCCTCCTTTTGGGGTCTGCGCAAAGCGAGAGGCCGCAGAATTTCAACTTTCCCTTCCTTTAGATGCTGCTCGTTGCGAAGTACTGGGTGCCGCTTTACTGTTGTTGGAAAATAAATATAATATTGGGTATCTTGTGATAGATGCATGAGCATTAATCCAGAACAAAAATCAAAAACAGACAAAAGTATGATAATTTTCTTAGACTTAAACAGGTTCTACCTTAATGGGCGTTTTTCATTAAATATTTTCTGTTTGAAAGCGAGTCTGTAAAATGCAACCATCCAAGCATTATCTGGAAAACAACAAAAGCACGAACACGCATATATTTATATGTTTTAATAATTTAAAATATAATTGTTCATATGTATGCCTGAAATATGTTACATATTCATGTCGGGCAAAAATTTTAATTACATTCTCATGTACGAGGTAAGATTCAGAAATTACCTGAAAAATAAAAATCTTGAACCGCATTACGCGAAAGTACATTGCAAAATGACATACCGAAAGCCTTTTGTGTAGCGCCTCCAAGTGGTGGAATACCATACTGCCTTACGCTACCGTAGGTGGCGTATTGTTGCTTAACAGTTAGTGCTTGTTATTTGAGAACCTGAATGATTGCGACGCACAGAAAACATCTTTGTTAATTGATGGTTTCTGCGATTCGCGTATGAAGAAACGCCCCATGTTTTCTGTTTGTAACTGATGCGATACCATGAAAAACGTATTATCATATTACTCGGTACTGACTGGACGGGGTCGCTAACATAAATAAATGTTGAAAAACAGTTAAGAAGGCCAGCCTGTATTTATTCTGGCTCATTAACGTAACGGAGGGAAAATGACTCACCCAGCAACTTCTACAGACAAGTAACAATGTCTTATTCATGTTAGTTTTAAAGGACTGCTTAGTTTGCGGCTGGTATAATTTACGTATATGTACGTGAGCTAGCATGCTGCCTACAGTTAAAACCATTAATTTGCCAGACGTCATAAGCATCCATTTTTGTCTAATCTCTTAGACAGATCTTTTCTCTGTGTTTTTGTTTATTTCTGCGTATATCAAATTCCTAACGATACCAACTGGGGTAATTTTACATTGCAAAAGTCAGACGTGAGACATGAGGCAAGTGAGTTGCATTTCCATTATTATTAAAATGAATTTTTATTCGGACGTACAGACAGAAGTTTGTTTTGTTATTGCCTGTAAATATTTGTGTGTATTGCACTACTCTCCATTGGCTAAAGGTCTGATGAATTTGTGTATTTATATAATTCTTTTTTTAACAAAACAGGTTGTGTTTTTTTTGTTAATCCAATAAAATGGGCTAGTTTATGGATACTGCTCTTTTAAATCTATTAAAGTGTTCACGTAATTGGAGCCATCTGTCAGGTTCATCGAGAGTAGTGTGTTTCACATTAATGCTCCTTATACTAATTTAATGTCTCCTGCTCTGCTCGTGGTTTGCAGCGTCATGCTTTCCAGCAGACGGATTAGTATCAGCAGCTCCTGTTCCTTCACCCGAGGGAGCTTAAGGCCCGAATTCCCCCCCCCCCCCCAAAAAAAAAACACAATCACAGTAAACTCCATAAGACAATACATGCTCTGTAGCACCCTGTCTTTGTAATGTTCCTCAGGACCATGGTGTGAGATGCAGACAGCCAGTGGCAGGGTTGGCTTTTCACTAGTATGTTGACAATGATAGGCTGTGATGCTGTTACATGTTTTGGCCAAATATGTGTATGTGGATCAAAATCATATGCAAGAGAGTAAGTAAACATCTTAGATCTTGGAAAAGTAATAAATAGGAGATTGGAAGGGTAAGTAGGGGACTGTAGTCTTCTCAAAATCAAGCTGTCCATTGACACTATATATCAAAGTGTTTTTAATTTCATTTGGCAATGTTGAAAAAACCCTCCAGCAAACAGGAATATAGGGAAATATATTCGGAATTCATGTTTCGAAACAAATTTCTGGCTATTGCTGACGAAAGGCACACACCCCCTGTAAATGTTGCTCAACATCAATTAAAGTTCTCATGAGTAACAGCTATAGCATCTCCATGTCTCTGACAGTCACACGTGCTGAATTACTTATTTAAGTTTGCAGTTGGCTTACTTATATATTGAGTCCAAACAAACGTAGCTAAAATGTGACAAGTGTTACAGTATTCAGAGGAGTTAGAGAACTGGAGGGGGTTAAAAGATCCTAGAAAATGTTATTTAAATTTTATCAGGCACTGGTGAGAGGTAAAAATGGTTAATTCTTTATGTTCACTGACACACAGGGGTTTAAATACCATCTATCATTTTCATCTGCAGTTGATTTTCTCTGGGATGCTGTGATATCAGGCAGGGATTAGACTCAAGGTGAAAGACTTGAGGAAAGTGGGGATAATCCTCAAAGGTGGGCGTCACCTGAAGCACAGACTGTTCACACTGCTGCTGTCAGGTAGGCGGCACTGTAACATTATGGCCTGAAGCACAGACTGTTCACACTACTGATGTCAGGCAGGTGGCACTGTAACATTATGGCCTGGAGCACAGACTGTTTACGCTGCTTCTGTCAGGCAGGTGACACTGTAACATAATGGCCTGGAGCACAGACCGTTTATGCTGCTGCTGTCAGGTAGGCGGCACTATAACATTATGGCCTGAAGCACAGACCGTTCACGCTGCTGCTGTCAGGCAGGTGGCACTGTAACATTATGGCCTGGAGCACAGACCGTTTACGCTGCTGCTGTCAGGCAGGTGGCACTGTAACATTATGGCCTGGAGCACGGACTGTTTACACTGCTGCTGTCAGGCAGGTGGCACTGTAACATTATGGCCTGGAGCACAGTGCGTTTACGCTGCTGCTGTCAGGCAGGTGGCACTGTAACATTATGGCCTGAAGCATCAGCCTTCTATCAAAGCATCAGAATGATTAATAAACCTACTCACTTCATATTACTATATTATCCTCCATTTTATTTATTGTAGTTATTTGTCTGTAAAGTTCCACACTATTTTTGTCACTGTGTTGTATATTTACTCTTTTGTACTTTTCCAGTTGTACTGCTACACACAGGGGTTTCACTCACCTGCATTCTGCAACAGGTCAAGTGACGTGGCAAATAACAGACTGATTTGAGGTGGCATGACACCCCATGAGTGTTAACCTCCACAGATATCCACATATAACTTACACACACCTGTGAATGACTGTGTGTGGTAGCGTATGTCAGGAGATTACTGATTGCGTAACTAACTGTGAAAGTACAGAATCTGTACTCAACGGACTTGCAATGAGTTCACTAATATAAGCAAACCACTGAAAATGCTTAAAAAAAGATATTCATCTGGCCTGCACATTTTCTGCAATTTCATTAACTTAAGTTAATACGTCAGACCTAAAAAAAAAAAAAAAAAACCCTGTGTTTATCTGAAGGTAAATAAAAACCTTTATTGGTGTGTGTGTTCTGGGGTTTACTGAGAAGCAAATTAGTCACTCAGTGATGAATGGTGAGAGGAAAAGGAATAAAAGTAATTGAAAATTTCATTACGTCTACCATTAAAAACTGTATAACTTCTGCAAACACAAACATCTCGGCCAATTGTTTCATAGAAAATTGATACTGATGAGCTGTTTACACTGCACACTAAACTTCTCACAAAAAGCAGCATGCTGATTTTTCAGACAATTTGCTTTAAATGACAATGCCTTACCCAATTTAATGATTGCATCATTTCGCAGTTTCCTCATGCAAGATGTATGAATGCGGTTACTCTGAGACAGATTTCATCAAAATAATAAATTTTTTTTAAATCGTGAAATCACACTTGTTTGTTAGTGACACCTAGCGGTGACTTAATTTCTTAGCTGTCCAATTCATATACCACCTTCACATTTGCGAATTTGACATTCGCGGTTTCAGTTATTTGGTTATAGAAAGCTGGCTGTGGAAAATTATGTGTTTTAGCTGTAGGCCAACACCTCTGAAACTACCAGAGTATTTTGAAAAACTGCATTTAATGCTGCTGAAAATGTACAGTAGTTATATATTACCCAGGACACAGCCAGTTAATTAGTCTGCTTGTTTGAAATAAGCATCCAACTGCCTGATTACCTGTGTTACAGACACAAAAGTTCATCTTTTTAGACAAAACTCATGTTAGGCTACCAAGAGTTACAGTGACATTTCCTATAATTTTTCCTGGGTTTTTAATGTAGTTTGTCACAATAGTGCTGACATGTCACATTAACAAAGTTAATTATGAATTGAACAGTGTTTTGTTTGTTTATTTTATGGATGAGTGACAAAAGTGTTCAAAAATGTGAGTGCTGAGTGGTATGTGACAAGAATACTGGGTTAAAGTTTTACATGCTGAAATGTGCTTAAAATGATATTCAGCCTTACCGTCCTGTGGAGCTCTGGGGAGACGGAGCAGCCGATTATGTTAGTTTGTCATCTTTTGAAAAAGGCATATGACTGCACATGGAAACCAGCTTCGGCGTCTATTAAAAAATGAGTCACGGGCCCCTGGAGCTCCTTTCACAAGAAGCGCACTGCGATGCACCATTGACCCACTGCACTGGAGATGAAAACTCTGGTTTCCTGGAAATATGGAAACAATGCTAGCCTGTAGGCCTAGGTTCTGTCATGTTTTACATAAACCTTTAGCTATAACATGAGAAGCTATATGATTGTGTGAACACATTTTCGTTGTCACACACACAAAGATGTGCAAATCTCTGACACCGATAGGTGTGAACACATTAGTGGCTATTGTACAAAGAATAAAAGTATTTTTCCACAAGTGACAAATATTGATATGTTGTATATTTGGTGCATATTTTTATGCATGTACTGCCGTGTCATGCTAAGACTTAAAATGAGCACAGGGACCAGATCAGTAAATATACCAGCTTAGTCTTCTAAATAAAATGTTGTACGTGCTATTTATTGATAGACGTTAAGAAGAATGCACCACGATGACATAACGTTATCAAGGTCTGTTGACCCAGGTCTCATCTTGCTGAGCCAGGGTTCCCCAGAACAGGAGGCCGGAGAGACTCTTTTGCAGGGAAATGCTTAATGCGGTTTACTGCAGCCTGACACGCGAGGGATCACTGGTCAGTCTCCCACGCTGAGCAGCCAGACGCCTGGTGGAGCTCATCTGCTCCTTTGCGTGCTTCGGAGGACACCTGCAGCAGAGCTCTGCACGTCTGCCCTGTATATCACAAATTACATGCAGAAAAAGGGGGACCTCAGCGTGATTGTTCATGACTGTAATGTACGATCAGTGCATGAGCACTGAAATAAGGGGCATTTGTGTTCATGATGCATTTTACAAAAGTCAATTTTGGTTTATTGAAATGTATTAGTGTAATCTCTACAAAAGTGACTATGGTACAGTTACGTTATCAAAGTTACACAGATCCTGCTACACATGTACTTGTGTGTTTTTGACACCCTGTGGGCCAGTCAACCCATTTCAGGGAAACACCTTCCCACAGCCAGCAAATCTACACCTATTTTGCATTTGCTGGAAGAATAATTAACAGGGGAGAAACTTTGATTTTATTTTATTCTAGACTGACCAATTTCAGACTTGAATGCAATGATAGGCCTATGAACTTATGCATTTTCATAATTATGGAGTCTCATGGTTTTTAGTCAATTTAGTGATGTGACAGCTCACTTTTTCATTGAATTTTACAGTTTTTGTATCACCCACATTGTTTCATTGGAGCTAGGATGACATGTCTGCATTTTATAAATGCATGTGTTTGAAATATAGAATACATACAGTTTGTAGATGTTTGAGAATTCATTTGCAAGATTGTATTGACTTGTATGTATATTGTCATACACCAGGTTTGAATATAATTTGCAAGATATTAGTTCCTTGTATTGAAAGGATAAAAACAAGTGTGATTTTTAAATGTAGCGCCTGCAGAAGATGGAGTCAGTGGACAGGAGATCTGTTAAAAGGTAACAGTCCAAATTTTAAATTTTAACATGTTACAAATATATACTGGTAACAAACCAGTTTCCACTTTTCATTGTAACCAGTAACATGAGCGTCATTAGGTCCAATCACTCAGGTTATAGCCCTGAGTATTTTAGCCTTGAGTATTTTAGCCCTGACTATTTTAGCCCTATGTCAGTCTTCCTTCAGAAAAAAAGGCCCAGATTAACTCAAGTTAGCCCCTGATCTTTTCAATACCTAGAAACCCCCCAGGCCTGTCATGTTACACTTTGACAGAAAAAAATAAAAATAAAAAAGATAAATAAAAGAGCTTAATTCTACTTTAAATTAAACAATATGTTTTAAACCCTGTTTCTGTGCTGATGTTGGACATCGGGTGTTGAAAGCAAAGGGAGGGGGTCAAGTAAATGTTCCCTAAAATAACATAAATTATACAAAAAGTTACTGAATAAAAAAGTAACAACATCCACGATGTCACCTGTCAGAAAATGAGTAAAGGTGAAGGAAACATTCAAAAGACACATTTAAAAGCTGACTGTCTCTGCAGGGAGTTTACATTTCATGTAATTCATTATCCAGAACAGACATTACCGATTGGATAACACAAGGTCATCCTTTTTAAAAAAAGAAAAACAAAAACAAGATTTAATGGTCATCAAGTCCTTGAAAACAGAAGCCACATGTTAAACTCATGTAAAAATCATCAGAATCTACTTTAGGTCACTGGAAATCTTCACTGAAATATTTTTTTCTATCTACTCTTTGTTTAATCATGCTCCTGAGAAATTGCAGATGTTTCAAAGTAAGTGTTAAAAGCAAGATATCTCTGTCATATGTGTGGCTTCTCTGAGGTGAGGACACCAACTCTTCCAGTCCACATTAATCATACATGAGGTCTTTTGGTGGGTCTCAAGAGCAGCTTAGTGTTACACATGCTACATTGGCCATCTTTAGGTTGTGTTCTGTCAGCTAGCAAAATTTGTTGAATTGCTTTAATTCCCTATTTTTTTTTTTTAGAAAGCTTAATTTTGTGAAAGTATATAGTAATTAGCAAATTTGTGCCTGGTGACTTTCCCTGGAAACCTGTTTCTATAGAACATTACAGTAGTTTGCTGAGGCTTTGTGAGTGTTTCAGAAAATGTACATTTGTGTAAAAAAAAAAAAAAACAATCTTCATAGCTACAATGAGTTAAAAAAAAAAAGCTCACAGGACACCAACAGCGTGTTTGACAAACCAGGACTGGAATCAGACAGACCTGTAGCGTGGCATCATGTGACAGTGTGATAACAGTGAAATACTAGAATTACTATGTATATTCAAAATGGTGCATTACCCAGAACTTCATTTTGCTTATGGAATCATTTAACACTTTAGCAGAACAGCTTGATTGGTTTTTTTTCTTGTACCCATTGCCAAATGATGTTCTTCCTTTTCTCACAATGACTTCAATGATTTTGCTACAGTTGAGCTGTTTCTTTTTAGTCTTCATATCTATCATATGTCTACAGTACCCCTTCTGTTTGCTGCTCCATGTCATGCAGTTCCCTGTGTCACAGAGGAAGCGTTTATATTTGGGGAGTGTTTCCCAATCCAGACCTTGGGGCCTAGCAATCGGTCTATGTTTTTATTCCCCCCCAGTTCACTGCCAGACACTTTATGATTGCTAAGCAGGATAGTCCATTTTGACTGGCTGTTTAATGGGCAGGATTGACTGCAAGAATCTACAGCACATCTAAGGATGTGACCCAACTAATGCACTCACCTGCCAATTGCATGGAAAGAGCTGTGGGCCCAGTTTTGCTGGTGATTGTTTGTTATTACTGTAATTATACTGCAACAGATGTGTCAGCTTGTTTTCTTTACTAAGCAAAATCATTTGGAATAATGATCCCATATATTACTGAACTGAGTACTGCATACGGTACTGAACTGAGTACTTCATAAAGTACTGAAATGAAATCCACCTGCTCCAAACCTGGCACAAAAGATGCACTACACACTTCCTTTTTGTTCCTTTTTAAAAAAATCTGTTAATGCCTTTTTCAGTGTGTGTTCATGCACTGTCCCCTTAAAAGCATAAAACCTGTGTACTGTCACGTGACTCCCCCCTGTCCCGTCTGCAACATGGAAGAAGCATGGAAGCGAACGCCAACACCGAGCAGCTGGTGCAGCTTGTACCAAAGACAAATGGAGTGTCCGTTATTTAAACACATTGTGGCTTTAGTGAAGTGGACATGGAACAAAAAAAGGTCAAATGTAAACACTGTGGATAGTTTCAGCTACAAAAGGTAATACCACCAATCTGTTTCAACACTAGCAATATTTAAAAATCACAGTTATAGTGATCAACCGCTTATATGGATCAAAAAGCTTGGGACATAATTCCTATATAAATACTGTTGAGATAATTCACTTATAGTAATCAAGTAATCTGCTTACAGTATTAATTTTTGCGTCTTTTTATTACGGAGCCCCTAAGAGCTCTGGGTGGGAAAATATTTTTTGAAATAGTTCTGCAATCCCACTACACTTGCTCGCTTGTTATTTGCTGCAACATGATGGTAAGAATAAACATAAATACTACAGAATGTCCCGTACAGTGTGCTTTAAGGGTTAAACTGCGGGGGATAAGGTACACTATGCAACTTTAGTATTATGTGTTTTGACACATATTTATTAATAATTGTACTGTGTTCATTCATCACCAGTAACTTTAATACTTAAAGCAGACTTAAATGGGATGGGTCTGTATCGTTTAGGTTTATACTTATTTGTCGATTAATCCTAAATTTTGTACTTTAAATGGACACAGCCACTGAGATCCAACGGCAAAACTACAATAGGTTATGTTTTATATACAGTACAGTATTAATGTATTTTGTCTGCAAAAATTCAACTATTTTCTGCTTTTTAGGGAACTTGCTTTTTACATTAATACTAAAATGTGACCTTTCTCATGTTTTCATTTTAAGCGATTTGTGCTTTGGTTTTTCAATAAATAACCATAAATGGTTCATCTATGTGTTTCCTTCAGTTATTTGTAAATCATAAAGATATATGGTTTAAGTATATATTTAAATATATATTTGTATGTATATCTGTATATAATGTATGGATGTATGTGCATTGTACGGGTGTGTATATGTACAGGCCAATACCCACTA
>JAABNY020000039.1:4861634-4872752 GCA_015164015.2 Brevimyrus niger
TGTTGCTCCTTATCAAATCTGTTATTGCCAGAGATTTAATACAGAAAATCAAGTTTAAGTCAGATTTTCGTATCCTGGCGACAAGGCTGAATACGTCTTTGCGATTAATCCGTTGTTACTAAAAACTGTATTTAATTTAGTGTATTAAATTAAAGAATAAAACTAAACGTTACGTGAGAGATTCGGTAGTGATTTTATTAAGCTTACCCAGAGAAATTTCTGTCTTGCATAATTGCAATATGCCAACGCTGAGTAATTCGCACTTTTATCTATATTATGTCTTGCCTTCTTTCTGAATGACTGTGCTTCGTAAAACAAAACAAAAAAATGTTAGCCATGCATTTCCTCATTCCGTGCAGCAAACCGCCTTTTCATCGGCGACCTCCCTTCCCATACTGGTGTCTCCCGGCCAGACTCACAGCCATTTCCCGGGCTCGCAGTCGCATCAGCCGGCCGGCGGCATGAAGTTGGAGGCGGTTATGGAAAACCTCCAGCGGCAGCAAGCTGCGCGCCTGGCGGTTCAGGAAAGACTCCGGCAGGCGGAAAAGGAGAAACACATACGGAGTCTGGTGGAAGCACAGATTAAACAGCGAACTCTGGCTCTCGGCCACTACCAGGCAGCAATCCAAAGCGCCTTGGCTGCGGGGGAGCCCGGCTCGCCGTTGGGGACCAGCTCTGAAAACAGGCAGCATGTTAACCGAGACTTGTTAAGTTACAATGAAACGGAAGAGCACTCGGACTCCACCAGCGAGCTGGCGGACGATCCCGGCACAGACACCGAAGATCGGGATCTGGAGGAAGGTGGTCTGGAGAATGGGAGAGACGTGGCTGACGTAGCGGAGGGAGAGTCGAGGGGCTCGCCGTCCAGCAGCTCTTTGCAGAGAGGCACAGCAGCGCACACGCCGCATAGGGCCGGGCGGCAGCCCTGCCCCGCGCCGGGACAGTCACAATCGCCTGGGGGAGCGACGCAGCACGAATGGACTTACGAGGAGCAATTCAGACAGGTGAGGTTATGCTGATCTATGTCCTATCACCAGTTTCGCAGACTACTCACTGATTTGTAAAACTGCACATGAACGGAAGCGGCTCTGTCGGGATGAGCAAATTACCGGCTAATTATAAAGCGCGTCCCTGTGACGTGCTGTCCCGTTTCAGCAGAGGTACGCGCATCACTGCTGGATGATGAAGGAGGACGGTCATCTTTTTAACGGACCTTGACGTTATTGCGAGGTTACTAAGTTGTATTGCGGACACAAAGTGTGACGTCTACAGTTTAAATATGAGATGATGCTGACTTTTTGCACCACCGATTCTCTGCATATTTTTCATTCAAGACTTCGTTTTATGACTTTTATTTGAGAATAATCCACAGGGCTCACTAGTATGTGAAATTCTGAAGAAGGTAGTTTTTTGTTTTGTTATTCCTGTGTAGGCCTATATCTGTCTACAGTACACTTTGTGAAGTTTGCTAAGACGTGCTTTTTGTCCCTGTGACGAACATAAGGTTGATTTTATATGAAAGCTATATGGTTTAAAATGAATCGTACATAATGGCCTGCAGGTTTATCGTCCATTTCTGCCGTTACGTTCCATAACCATGTGTCCAGGGCGTTTTTCTTAGATGCCCCGGCATCTAATCGCCTCATTATACAGTGATGCACGGTCTTAAGTCGAAGCAAATCTATATTTCTGAGTGCCTTTGGATGGGCTCGCCATCCTTTATTTATGACGTATAATTTAAAAGCTTTACTAAATGCAATATGTACATCAGGGCCTGCATTAGGGCACGCATTAATGCAGCTCAGGGCATGGAAATGCAATTTGAATTAGGGGAAATGATGTTGATATAGGGCATAAAACGCTACGAATCTGCATGACATCAGCGCCCCCATGATTCGCAGCGTTTCCCTGCGTTTGCTCCCTGGCTCAGGATAGGGTTTCTGATATTGCCCTGATGGGCCGCTTCAAATATTTAATTAAAAAACTAAGTAACATCTAAAAAAACGTGCAATCTACTTTATGTCTTTCTAACGGATGTCCAACTTGACAGAGACATGTCTAAGAAGCTGACCTTTGCTCTGGAGACAGATTATGTTTCATTATCTGAGAAATGTTGGCCTATCTGAGAAGTTTTATTGATCTCGGAGGAAATAGGACAATACTGTATAAAATCCTCTCTAAAGATCTTTGGAATTAGAAAAGGACTCACAGTATACAGAAGTTTCTTGATTGTTATAGGCTTGTAAAACTTTGTGTCTGCATGTTAATTCTTATTTGTTGTTGAATTCCTTCGAATAAAACAATGCAGCTACAGTAGACATAGCTGGCTGAGATATTAAAGTGTTTTATGCTCAAAGATGCAACTACATCATGTTTAAAGGCAGGACCTGGTACTCGTGAAATAAGATCACAGTGATACTGTAGTGCACGTCCCAGTTAATGTGTCTTGCACATAACCTAAATGGTTATTACCACTGCACCCTAAAAATTGATATTAGTCCTTTTTAAATATTTATATGAAATATAATTAAGCACAGTTATAAATAACAACCTCTGTTATTGTAATGTGAGTATTTTTCTGAAAGGACACTGGTACTATTTGCAAGTTGGTATTTGACTAATTAAAAAAACCTTTATAGTTTCCCTCAAGTAACCAAACATTTTTGCATTATTTTGCCAACCGAAATTAGCTCAGAGGAGGAAGCAGTTTACAGACTGTAACTGATTTGATGGTACAGTTGTACCTTGGTTTGCGAGCATAATTTGTTCCGGAAACGTGCTTGTAATCCAAAGCATTCATATATCAAAGTGAATTTTCCCATAATAATGGAAACTCAGATGATTCGTTCCACAACCCTAAAATATTCATATAAAATTATTAATACAAAATATAAAGTGAAATATATGTAAAACAAATTAACGTACACATTACCTTTGAAAAGAATCGTGGATGGTGTGAGGAAGACAAGAGAGAGGAGGGTTATTTTGTAAACAGTTTGTTGATTTTCACTTTAAATAACGGAATCACTGCTATCTGTTGGCTCACTGGAAACTTTTTCTTTTTGTGTGACTTTAAACAAGGAAGCTATCCAATGGCAGCTGCGTTTGTTTCCTTTTTGATTTCGCAGAAATGTGGACATTGCATTGTCGTTAAACAGATTCATCGCTGGCACTGCCACGATTCAGTTGGCGCTTTTCTACAAAATTTTGACTATACGAGTGAGACACGCCGACCGAGACCGAGCATGGGAGAGGATTACCCACAATCCCGCAGCCAAACAGAGAGAGAAGAACCATCGGCTCAGTTGTGATCACGTGACGCTCGACAGACAAAGTGTAAACGTAATACTCGTATTGCAAGATCTTGCTCGGTTTCCAAGTAAAAATTTATTAAAAATTTATGCTCGTCTTGCGGAACACTCGTAAACTGCGTTACTCGTAATCCGAGGTTCCACTGTATTTAAATTTATTTATTTTTTGATTAAAAGTTTTGAGTTCCTGTAAATCCTTAGTAGGTGCTTCTAGCTGATTTTGGTAGATCCCACTTGGAGATGCCTTTCTGCATAGTACTTTTCTACTGAGCTGTTTACTGTCTACTAGCAGTTTCTGAGAAGCTGGACCCAACACATCTGGCACCAGTAATCACGCTCCGTTCAAAATCGCTTAAATCGGGACATCTTAGCTGTTCTAATACTCAGCCGAACCTCTTGACCCCGTCTGTGTTCTGTTCTGGATGTATGCAGCCCATGATTGGCTGTTTGGAGCAGCAGGCTGTTAGTGTTAACAAGCAGGTGTGTCTAATAAGCTGGACACTGAGTGTAGTTTATACAGGCTGATTTGCTGCTTGGTGCGTTCAGGGTCCCCACTGTGAAGGAGCAGTGTGCATTTGTGGATGTTTCACAGCTACAGTTGACAGAGAGTCCAGTTTGGCTCGAGGCTGAGCTCTGCCTTGGGGGGGGGGCTCCATATGGTTAGGTAGCGGAGACACGCACATGCGCGGAGCTCGTAACAAAACAGAAGTCCTGGGTTCGAGTCCCAGGGAGCATGCAGAAATTTTAACCCTTTGCTGTACTTTGAACTGAAGTGGCAAATGGAATGAATGCATGTAAAAATATGTTAGAAATGGATATCGGAGGGGTATGGATATCCTGGCAGGTTCAGAGGGCCAAGCACTTTCATGGGGGCCCCTGAATGCATAAGATTGGCCGGGGTGGGGCAAGGTGACATATTATCAGGGACCCCAGAATTTTTGGGTGTTCCTCTGGTCAGAAGCAAAGAAATGACAAACAAATGCCAGAGAGCAATAGGACTGTCGATTGTTTCTTGACAGAAAAGGGGCAGTCTGAGAAGGTAGGCTTTTTTGTGTTTTAATAAAGTGATGGCCTCTGGACAGCATTAACGGTCTCAGGTAAACCGCTTAATACAGTCACGCACCGCATAACGACACTTCGGGTCAATGGCCGGCCACATATACGACAGTGGTCCCGTAAGATTATAATGGAGCTGAACAATTCCTATCGCCTAGCGACTGTTGCTGTTGTGACATCATAGTGCAACACATTACTCACATGTTTACAGTGCTGCTGGTGTAAACAAAAGTATAGCACATACAATTACGCACAGTACATAAAACTCGATAATAATAATAAACAACAATCGTCCTCTTTTATTTACATTATTGTGCTTTTTGTCGTTATTTTAGAGTGTATTAATTCTACTTATATATATATATATATATGAAAAAACGTTTTCTGTAGTCTAGGTGTGTAGTAGCCTGTACCGTATAGGTTTCTGAAAGTCCTCAGAGACCCCAGATGCTCCACATTTTTGCTCCTTTTCAGCTCCCAGCCAGTGAGTCCACATTTTCCCATAAATTTGGAGGGGGGGGGGCTGTGTTGACACCTAACCAAAAACCTAGAGGCTGCATTTCTTCACCCCTTACTCTTTTGTGTACAAAGAACTGATCTCAACTGCCCAACAGTTCTGAGTAAATGAAAGATTGCGTCAGTGATATAATGATGATTTAAATGTAAATTCAGGAGTCTAATTTTATCTGGGATTGGTAATGAAGAGCTGGTGAAGGACGTAAACACGAGGTAAAGCAGAGCTTCGTGTTACCTGAGCCGCTGCCTCTCCCCTTGTTGGACATGTCAGTCGCTAAGGGCCTTACGGGCCTAAAGACTCAAATGTCAACGACTTAAAGACGTGTCAGTGAGGCCTTTCACAGGAGCGCCGGGGGAAGTCCTGTCCGTTCTGTCCCCTGAGGATTTTGAGAGCGATATCCCATTGGTATGTCAGGCTGGACGCTGGCACAGACACAAGTTCCCACACCAGGAATTCCTTTTATTTCCCTGCACCCCCCCCACACCCAACACTTTGGGTGTGTTAAGCTGGAAACCCACTGAGTCTGCACCCATGTGCTAGGCTCCTCATGCCATGTTGATCTCACACTAACAAATTTGACCTTCATTTTGATTTCATTTCCATATTACCAGTGTAACAGAAATGTAGTCGGTAGGAGGAAATTAAACTGAATTTGCATGGAGGCTACATGCATGCAGAAAGGGGGCTGGGATGGAGTCGCATGCATAAGAATATGTTCTAAACTTATTTTTAGGTGTGTCATGCCTTGAGGTGCAAACATCATTTTTTTCATAGCTTTGATATCTTTCTGTTCCTCCAGACCAAACCTTAGTCCTAATTTTCAGAACCAAGGCAATGTATTTTCGACATGCATATGCAACTTATGAATAATCAAGTGGATTTTTACACTCGGTCTTTATACATTTACACATTCTGTCCGCATTCTGTTTGAGAATAGTGCCGATTTTAGTAGTAGGTATTAAAGATAAAGCTTTCTGTTGATTGTGTATTGTCTTTAAATGTATGCTGTAGACGTGTCATACCTTTCTGTTTACAAGTGTTAAAAATAACTGGAGTTGTCTTCTGTTGAAAGTTTGGGTTGTGCCCAGATTGGTGTGTATTTACATGAAGTAAGTGTTAATATTTTCATGGCCATACTGCTCTGGATATACACCCACTTCTCACCGAATAATTTGTTTCCATAACACTGTGACTCAGGATGCCTCAACTATCGTACTCACAAGAAACAAACCCAAGTTTAATGTAACCTGGCTAATATTGTCATATGAAACTACGTTCCCATGGTTACAAACAAACAAGATGCTATCTGACCCCTCATTTCTCTGGAAAGTAAATAATTAATAGTCTACCATGTTGGTAGGTACGTAGACATGGGACAAATATCTTTCAGCCCAAAGATACTTTGGTGGATCCTATTTAAAACTTCATGTTACATCAAAATAATTGCAGCCCTTACAGTCTTTGATGGAGGTTTGGCCACTTTTCGGATAACAAAATGATCTGAAAGGCCACTTTGCTAAACAGCTGTGATGCAGTTTGTATCCCAAAGTGGACGCTTTCCAGATGAAAACGCCTCACTTCCCACATGTGTGTGGAAAGTTTGCTGTTTTGTGTCATTATGTACATTGAAATGCACTTGTATACAGCCCATTTTTCCACAGCCGTAAATACACACATGTGTTGCGTCTACATATATATGCTTATATGTATGTCCCAATTGGATTTCTAGTCGACCATAAATGCAGGGCTGTGCTTCTGTGATGTCTAAAGCATATCACTTAAATCACAACTACTTTTAACGCACTGGATCCATTTTGCAGACGTATGTAACAGTGCGTGTACGACGCTTTGCCAATGGCAGTGTTTGTTACCCAAAGGAAATCCAGTCTTCCTCCTTCATATTAAATGTTCCTGAATTATTCATCAAAGTCAATGAAGGGATAAACCGTTTGGAAGAAATATCTCTTAATACTTATGCTGTGTTTGTTTCCTTTTAATCACTAGATAGCTAGGAACCATATTTTGTGTGTATAAATTTCATGTTGGCATGCTGTCCTGGGTGTTCCCGTGCCTCCTGTCCTCTGCGGTGTCTTGGCATTTCCGATCAGGAGTGACAGAGAGATGTTTCCAGTTCCCTACTGGTTTCAGGTACAGGACAGTGAGCAAACTGGTGTAACCACTCCCATTTCTCCCGGCAACCGCTGGAGGGGGTTTCTGTGGTGTCGTATGTTGAGATTCCATTTCAATGGGTCCTTTGTCACGATTTTATTAGAAAATTAAACGTTTGGCACATTCAACCTCAAACTAACAAAAGAGATTAATATCACTCTCCGTTGTGAAAACAGGATGTTCCGAATCGTCCAGAACTGAGGAGGTTCCTCCACGAAGAAGATTTCCTCGGTTGCCGTTTCGGTTCATGTTGCATGGCCGTTTCTAAGATAGGGGTATTTGACGTTTCAGTTGGGTAACACTGTAAACACTCTTTATATTGCCTTAAACGACCGACATTCAAGTGTGCAGCACTGTACTTTCCATTTCCCTGTTAAAAACGACACGTTGTAGGTCCATTTTAATTCAGGCTCTTAAATGATCGGAACTTCCCAAGAGGCAGTCAGCTTACTGCTTATTGGTGCATTATTTATTTATAATGGACGTTAATAATGTTGTTATTAAAAAGAACTGAGGTTATACGGTTAATCCATCGCAATCTGAAACCTGTTGCAGTCTAAATATCTTTAAATAAATTTTCATGGAATGTGGGACATCTTTATTTAATAATATATTGTATATGATTTACAGCAGCTTTTCACAATCCCGTCCTCGGTGGCCCCCGAGACAGTCCATGTTTTTGCTTCATCTCAGTTCCCTGCCAGACAGTCCAGACAGTTCTACCAGGAGCTGGGAGGGAGCAAAAACATGGACCGTCTGTGGATCCCCAAGAACCCGATTGGGAAACACTGGTTAACAGGTGACCAGTCCTTGACATTCCGGCCACAGCCATGTGTGTTTGCTATAGTATGGTGGTAGAAATCAGAGCAACACCATCTTGGTGGAGCTTTTGTTTGGGGAGGTGCAGTATGTGGGTCTGCTGGTTGGCATTCTGATCAGTACGTCACCAAGTCAAATCCCATGGTCAGCTGAGTGATTGTACCATTGGGCCCTTAACCCTACTTACTGTAGGGACCAGCTGATACTGCTTTCTCAGCTGTATTTCAGTTTGGGAAGAAAGCTTCTTCTAAATACAACAAACAACAATACAGGTGCTAATGGCACCAGCATTTTTGCTTTCATAGCCTTTATCCGTAATGATTCTGTCATCGGCGCTTTGGCTTTTCAATGTCACTGCGTTGAAGGACATTCCCCGTGTCTCAGACGGCGTGTAAATGGCATGATGGGCGACGTTTGCAGTGTGGAGATTGGCAAGGTTGGGGAGTGAAAGTAGAATCTGTCTGAAAGGATGTTGGTGACATCAGTAATCTTACTTTATTGTGATTTAACCTCATTCAACTTCACCTGCAATAATTACTATTAAGATTAACTCTAAACTCAACATAAAGCTCACTGATCTACAACAAACCCAAATTAGTAAAAGAAATCAAAGATGCAATAATCTGTAACAAATTGCTCTCCAAGTTGTATAAGCTAATTATTTAAAATGACACTATCCCTCCTATTGGGAAATGGGAAAAAAGAAGTGATAACATATTATAATAATGACATGGTACATTTTCCTTTTCAATGACTAAAAATACTAATATATACTAATATATTATATATACTAATATAATAATAACTAATCAAGAATATAGTATAAGGTAGATCAAAGGATACGTTTAACCATTTGACGAATTGTGTAAGATAGTGTCTCCCAATCCAGTCCCACAGACGGTCCATGTTTTTGCTCCCTCCCAGCTTCCAGCTGGGTCTGTGGGTCACAGAGGACTGGGTTGGGTAACACTACTCCAGCACATGCATTCACTGTAAAGAGAAGACTCCAGAAATATGTAATTTGCCTGGTTATGGCCTTCCACTGTTCAGCAGTCCTAAGTTTCAGCATCATTAACCTCATTACTCTGTATATTTGGTGACCTTAGAGCAATTATTCTTTCGTTGCAAAATATTTGACTACTACTATTGCCATGAAAACCTTACTTTTCAACTGGGAAATATGCAATCCAAGAAGCATTATACAATGGACAAGCCTTTACATATGAACAAATATCAATAGAAATCTTAACTGCCTTATTTGGAAGCTGTACTGCAGCCTTTGCAGAAGCCAGGGAACCATTTATCAAAAGTTTTAATCTTACAGCTCCTTAAAATTCAGGTTTTACAGCCATCTTGCCATCTCCCGCCTAATCACGATCTGGGTCAGCTGAATGTTGTTATCATCTGCTATTTGTGAAAAGTTTTCTTTTCAATGTTCAGTGAAGCTGTTGAATATTTTTATAGCTGCAATTCACTGCTAAGAATCTGCTGACCTCTTATTGCAAGGTCACTGCAAGTGCAGTCACAGAAACGCAACAAAGACGGGCTGCTTGATTACTGCTATTAGCTCATATTTGTTGCCATCTTGGCCTCCCTGCCTCCCCAACCAGGGCTGGTAAATCTAGGGTGAGAGGGTAAGTGAGACTGTCAAGCCGACTCTGCTGTCAAATGAATATATATGATATGTGAATTAAATAATGCATCACAATAAGCAAATATACCCTGTAATGAAGTATATAATGAAGTGTTAGTGTGTGATGTAATGTACAGTAAATTCTATATTTTTTTATATATATATATTTTATATCCTTAGAAATATTAATAACACTTTAATTGTACCTTCACAATACATTCATTAAGCATTTGTAGGATATTCATAAGTGGCAGACAAGTATACTGTTAGAAGTGTAACGGTATGTGTGTTCATACCGAAAAGTTTCAGTGCGGTTCTTTTAGTTCCATACGCAAATGTACTGAACAAATGCAACAAATGCGGAAACTTTGTGTGTTAGTGAGACTTTGTGTGTTTACAGAGACTTTTTATTTAAGACAGTCATATTTTGTTCCGAGAACCACTGATTAATATAGAAAATAAAAGCAATTTAAGTTTTGTTAATCATATAATCTTATAGTGTTTGATCCTTTGCAAATGGGCAAAGAAGGATGTACTTCTAGACCACATGTCAAGGAGCCTTCGAAATAGGACAACAGCCTGATTGTGCTGCTGGGTCACCCCAACACACAGACCATCACCAGCACTGGTTAGGGTTAGGGTTAACCCTAACCCTAACCCCAACACACAGACCATCATCAGCACTGGTTACGGTTAGGGTTAACCCTAACCCCAACACACAGACCATCACCAGCACTGGTTACGGTTAGGGTTAACCCTAACCCCAACACACAGACCATCACCAGCACTGGTTTTACTCTTGAAATAACAAGGACCTTCTACTGAAACGTATCTGCGTGAAGTTACAGAATGAAATATGTGCTTAATTCAAACTGTTTTCATGTGCACACGCGTATTACTCGTTTGAGCATATGTGCCTGCAAACTTGCGCTCAAAAAGCAGGCACGTGTGAAACCGGCGTTTGCAGGCAGACCGCAGGGCAGTAACTTGGCTTAGCCTTTCACTGCGTGACGACGCAACACAGGAGCCCTGCCCGTGTAAGACGCCGTCGTGTGTAATCCGACTCCTCGTAATCTGTGTCGGTCCGTTCGGGTGTCTCTCGCGCGGCTCGCCTGCACTTCTGCTTCTGTTAGCGTGTCGCTCGGGGGCTCGTCGTAGAGTTCATTGCTGGGATAAGGCAATAAAGCCAAAAAAATTAACGACGGTCCACAGCAGGGCACCGTAACGGGTATGCAGCCCTTCATACTGGAACCATATTAAAGCTGTGAATCAGCAATGATGAGTAAACAGTTCAGTCGGCAAAAGGAAAATTCCTTTATGGAGAATAAATGTATGTTTAGAGCTCCAATCCGGCAGCAGCAAAGTAGTACTGCAGAATTTTTACTGCCCAGCATCTCTGAAATTCAGCAGTTCCCTTCAGACGGGAACTCGTCCACTCTGCCAGTTCATCTCATTCTTATAACTTCCATTTGTTTGCTCTTTAAAAGTTTTGGAGGAAAACTAAATGGGGGGGGGGGGGGGGGGGGGGGAGGGGTGTAGAGGGGTGGGGAGGGGAGGGGGGAGGAGGGGGGGTGGGGGGTGGGTGGGGGGGGGGGGGGGGGTGGGGTGGGTAT
>JAABNY020000039.1:4872762-4893702 GCA_015164015.2 Brevimyrus niger
AGGGTTAAGGTAGTATTGATGATTGTGCAAGTTCAAGGAATGATTAGCTTTAAGATCTTTGCATAATGTTGTGGGTATACTTAACCAAAGGACAAAGTTAGAAGCATATCAGAATTTATGGTCTGGTGTTTTTCAGCATTAAAGTGGGTTGTTTGCTTTACCTATTATAAATTTCACCATAGCAAAACAACAGTTCATCAGACCTCATAATCTTATAGGAATACTGTTCAATTAGCTTGGGTGAGAAGTTCGGATATCCGGGAGAGCCTCAGAGTAGAACCGTTGCTCCTTTATGTCGAAAGGAGCCAATTGAGGTGGTTTGGACATCTGGTGCGAATGCCTCCTGGACGACTACCTGGAGAGGTTTTCTGTGCATGTCCTACAGGGAGGAGGCCCCGGGGCAGACCCAGGACTCGCTGGAGGGATTATATCTCTCGGCTTGCCTGGGAACGCCTCAGCGTCCCCCCCCGAGGAGCTGGTAGAGGTAGCAGGGGAGAGGGAGGTCTGGGTATCTCTCCTGAAGCTGCTACCCCCGCGAAACGGAGGGATGGATGGATGGATGAATGGATGTTTAATTAGCAGTTCTAATCTAAAATTTTTTGTTAGTATTTATGAACAATGAACTGTGAAATGCACTTTGCGTTTTAGCAGACTCTCAGAAACATTGATGGCTTTTGTCAACACAAGTCAAGACCACAAATAATCTGGAATTTTCATACCCATTTGAGGCTTTGGCTTTTTTCTGTTTGGGCTTTCACAGGAAATGCTGTCCCTCACAGATAATGTGGCTGCTTCAAATTTTAACAGGCCGTCTGCTTGCAGTGCCCTCAAGCATTTTTATCTACATCACCCCCTCTTAGATTGCTGACCTCGTTCCTCCAATTAATTCTGGCACTTCCTGTTAGCCCCCTGAAATCCTCGCTTAGCGGTCTTCCTAATTATTATCTAAGCAAATGAGTCAGCAAATAGCCCTTGAAGCAGTAAGGCTCCATCTTGATCAGACAAAATAATTGCAAAATAATTAAAATCAAACAGATTAATTTTTCCCCAGTAGGTATGCTGTTTTTTATCTATAAACCAACAGAATTCTGTGTGAAAATCTGGCAGTAATTTGATCCTTTTATGGTGGAAACCACTAATGAAGCAACATTGTCAATTTCCTATAGAGCAAACGGCCCTTTTTTTCTTTGAACTGTGACCCCATAACATAGTTCAAAGACATTTTTAGAACAGTGCGTAATGATATCCTCAAGACCATAATTATGGTTCTCAGCACTGGTCATGCTGTTTTTTATTGCTTTGCCAGGAATAATTTTATTTATTTACTTTCTATAGTGAAAAACAGAGCAGTAGCTACTTTTAATGGATATACTTCTATCTGTATGTTGTACTGGCAAAATCGAGTGTAGCCAGTGCTACACTGAATGGGCAGTGACAACATGTGCAGTAAGTTCTGGAGTTTGATCCCATCTCTGACGCATCGGCCCTGCAGAGCCACACCTGGGGCTTCTAGAAATGACTCTGTTTAGACCTTTGAAGAGCTCGCTTGCTTATGGAGGTCTGCGCGTTTTCCCGCGATGGCTGTGTCACATGACTGATATGCCCCTCACGCTTGTGGCCTGCTGACCTATCTGGCAGTTTTCTCCTGGCTTGAGTCCAGCTGGCTCCTGTACAAACGGATTCCCCTCTCAGGCCTGAAAGCGGAGGGAGACTCCCGTCAGTGACTCACCGGAACGCCGTGTCCCCCAAATGCTGTGTGCACAGACTGTTTAGCTGATAACCCTAAACCCAGAAGCTTGCCCTCAAATGTACGCAGGGAGCTTCACCAAATACATTCCGAACATCCTTCACCCTCCCGCCCTCATTGTTTTATTGGCTTAATTCCACATCTAATTTTAAAAAATTCTTCTCAAATTAAAATCCTGCCTCATATTGCAGGGGGAAAAAAACTGTGATTTGTATGTGTTCCACCCAAAAATATCAGAGGACCAACCTGGCTGTGCGTGAGAGCCCAGAACAGGGCGGCGGTCTTAAAGGAACTCCGCCACCCCCCCCCCACCTCCCCAAACCCAGCTCCACCCTCCAGTTTGCTCTCTCTGTCCAGTCCTGTTTTTCCACTAAAACTGAACAAACCCAGCTAATCTTTACAGCTCACGTCTACTAACAGGAACCAGCTCAGGACATAATTACCTGGGTTTGGGTTGGACAGTACAAACAGCTGCACCATTTTACACATAATGACAGTTGTTTTTTTCTGATATATAATATGGCCACAAATTATTGAAATATGTCAATGTAGAAAACATGCAAAACTACACTGTGGTTTGAGCAGCACTCTGGCCTCTCACCTCCAGGACCGGGGGGGAGGGGGGTTCCCATCCCGCCTCTTCTCCCTGTGAGGAGTTTACATGATCTCCCCCATAACATCCTGGGGTCTCCGCTTTCCTCTTGCAGTCCTAAGACAGGCAGAGGGGTGAATTGGCACTTCTGTCTGGCCTGTCATACATATGTGTGCGTATGTGCCCTGCAATACACTGGCATCACTAAAATATCAATGGATAAAATATATTTACTATTTCCTGATTCACGTTATTCTAAAAAACAAAATGGAAAAATTACAATTATCGACTGTCAAGTTTTAAGGAGCCCCATCTACCATGGAGCTTCTGCCTGCTAGCATAGCGTGCAAGGCGTACAGATTTATACAGATGATAAAATCAGAACCTTCCGAATGGTATGGACTAAAAAGCAGACTCACTTTCTTTTTTTTTTACCTGTTATGAATCAGAAAATCAATTTGCCTGGTAGCTTTGCCCTAGACAGAAGTGCAGTCTTTGAATTTCATAAAAAAGTGTTTTCACAACATGTTGCCCCACTTTTGAAATATTGATGGTGTCTTTGTCTCTTCAACTAAGTGTATTAATTTAAAAATCAAGTGAGGAATTGGATGGGACCAGAATTGGAAATCAGAAGGTTTTTCAATTTTGAACCGTATTGCTGTTAAAGGTACAGCAAAGAGGAGGCCCCTCCGGCAGTTGGTGTGTTTTGAGACTGTGGACAAACACCGAGGTAGCCACTAAGAAATCCAATATCTAACACCTGGACAGGACGCTAAGCTCCTCCCAGTAGGAGTGAGACATAAAGATGGCATTTAAAAAAAAAAACCCCGAATGATTCGGTCCCTTCCTCTCTTGACACTTTCATTATAATCTGCCTGTGAAGCTCTTCATTAAAGTCCAGCCAGGCGTGCAGTTTGAATCCAATTCTGATGGAGACTTTAAGCCATACACACCCTGTCTTGACGCCTGCGCCTGTGTGTGCATGTGTGTGTCAGTATTTTCGGATTTTCGATAAGCATTCCGGAGCTATAATTACAGTCCACCGCGCTGAGAATGCGCGTACTGCGCTGATCGGCTGATTAAGAAATTTAAAAAACTGCGCTGGTCCTGCTTTTAGTCGCCCTGATAGAAGTTCACTGGCCCCATATTATCTGCAGCTCACATGAGGGTTAGCCCCGTGAGGGGGAGGGCTTCTCTGACGGTTCATTAATTTTTAGGCTCGGGGTTTTTTTTTGTTGTTCTCATTTGACGTGCGTTTGCAACGTTCCGTGAAAACACTCCCGGCAACAGTCGCCATGGATCTGCCGATGCCGGGCCAGCAAGACAACAAAGTGCAACCCAGTCAGGGAACCAATGCCCTCTAATTCATCCGCCTTCATTAATATCCTGCATCAGTGACACAAAAAAAATAAACCCCAAATATTTATTTGCCCTCTTTCTTTACATGCCTTTTTCAATGATGGATGGCATTCTTGGCCTTTATTTACCTATGACCAGTTTTGAGGCTTTGTGTGGAGTTAACGCAATAATAACACAAACCTTGACTGTTTTTACGGGGCCTAACTGGGACTTTGATGCAGTGTTTTCTTGAACAAAACCAGTTAAGTAAGATTAAGTAACAGAAGCTGTATAGTACCATGAGTAAGTATATGCTATAGTACAATGCGTAAGTTTAACCGGTATGTTCAGCATAATTTTTATTTGTTTGTTTTTTTTAGGAGCGATATTAAATTGAGAAATAAAGTCAAATAAAAAGGTGGTATATCCACTAAATCAGTTTACTTTTAAAATGAACAAATAATCGTGGTGATGATGATTATAAAGGTTGGAGGCGGTACGTACTGTAGGTCTACAGGACCCAACTGCCCAACTCACTGCCATTTTCCCATAGCTTTCACGTTTCCTTACCTAGACGCGCGCCGTCTTACACACTTACAGTGATAACACTCACTCTGCACTAGGAGGTTAAATCTGTCTTAAGGGGGGAAAACCCATAACATATTCTCCGATGTTTATGTCCCTAGATACCACCCATATATCGTTTATGAAGTCGCCGGTTCCCGTAGCAAATGTGCGATGCCCCCGCCCTGACAGAACGATCCCGCTTGGTTTTCATCTCCCACCCCGCAGCAGAAAGCATTGTTTCATCCGCTTGTCTTCGGACTGTCAAAGTTTGTGTGGGAAAGGAATATAGTATCGAAGTGCGTTATCGAAATTTTAAATGAATTATATGTATACTTTTTAAATAAATTACATGTATACCTTTTTAACGTGCAGAAATCATGTTTTGTGGATATATCCTGGCAGAGCGCATGCGATCCGGCACATTGCGGATACTTGGATCATCACCATTATTATAACCTTTGTCTGTTTTTTTTAGCCTACTGTTGTTATGAGATTTTCTTAATTATACTCGCAGTAAATACCTCACTTTAGAATTAAATACTGCCTCCAGGACCTTGGTTATCTTGAATCATATCTTAAGTTGATCAGTCAAGAATTCAAGGAAGCGTTTGTAATCCCTTATTATTATAAGCAGCCGGACTAACTATGCCACACGTAGACTTTGAGTGGATTTAGTTAAGAAGGGAGGAGCCGATGGTGTAATAAAGCACTCCTCAGAATATTCTAGAAGTCTGTCTTATTTGCAGGCACTGGCCACCTCCTCTCTGTGAAACAGGCGGTAGCTTTCTGACACGCTGGCGTGTAATTAAGATGCTCCATGCTTCAGAAGAAAGCCACCTGGTTTGCCCCTTCTGATCTGTCATTATGTGGCTGCCGTAGATCAGTCTGACTGGAGGACGTCAGACCAAGATGATAAGCAGGAATCATACTGCTCACCCATCTTAGCTGCTACCATCAGAGGAGGATATCACAGTCCTGGGACATATATGTGCACCTCAGATATGAGTGAAAATCGCCTCACTTCTGCTCATATGTGCTTATGTGTTATTTTAATTCTACAACTTAATACTCACATCCCATGGTTATTCTATGAAGGTTCCTTTTCAGCCATTTGTAGAGGATTGTGATCTTTCTGTCACTTTGATTCCACTAAAATTAGTTGTTGAATGAAATGCTGCATGACTTTTAAACATTGCTGTTAAAGGATGCTTCTGAAAAATATGTATGAAGTTTATCTTGCCACAATTACCCATTAACACTAATGTCAATGCTCATGACTGTAATATATTTACTACAAAAGGGTAAAGATTTATACCAATGCTTGTCACTGGAGCTGTACCCTCAAGGATCTGTCAATTGGACCCTTAGCTGTAGATAAATTTACTTTTTAAGTTACATAATTTGATTCTGAGGAACATTTCTGTACCATTGATAGGACATTAATGCTGTTTCAGCCTTTGGGATGTCAATTTCTCTTCTTTAAAAAGGTATAATTACAAGTGCACAGCCCCAATGACAAACTAAGGCACAATTTTTTTTTACTTTTTTTCTTAGAGTATATTTGTAATTGTTATGGGGCAGGCCGAAATGGGGCCCCACAGCGGGTCAATGGGCCCCTTCACGAGGAGCATCTGGAAGCTGTTGATATATTAGTTTAGAAGCCAAATGTTATATACCCTTTACCTGGCTGGCAAATCTCTCTCACTCACTGTCTATTTTTTAATTTTTCTTTTTAATTTATAAAAGTTCATCTTGTACTTTTGTATACTTGAAAGATATTTCACAAAGATACATGGTACATCTGTAACATTTAACTGCTAAGAGCCAGAAGCTTTGTTGGCTGATTTTTGTAGGTCTGATTTTGGCTTTAAATCTGCTTGACGGTGAGTGGGAAGGTTAGACACACTGTGTTTCTTTTTTGATCTAGTATTCAAATTCCTTGGTAAAATACCTGTTGCAGAATTTCATGACTGGTCACATCCTATCAAGTCCCGTTTGCTTTCTTTTTCATTTTACCTGTTTAAAAGCAAAATGTTGTTTTCGTGAAATAAAACATACACTTCTCAGAATATTCCAGAATATTCTAGAACTCTGTCATATTTCCAGACATAAGCCACCATGTCAAAGAAGAGGAGGCTTTCTGAATTTTTACCTGAAATAAAACCGGGAGCTTTACAGCTGTGGGTGCTCCCCATATTAATTTCACAGTCCTCTGCAATACAGGAATGCTGATTTAAGCCCCTCTGCGACGGGTTGGTGCCCCATCCTGGGCTGTTCCCTGCCTTGTGCTCTTGGCCGCCCGGATAAGCTCTGGATCCCCCTGCGATGCTAAAGAGGACAAGTGGTGGCAGAAAATGGATAGATGGGTGATTTAAGCCCCTTGTAGAATTTTCCTAACAAAAAAGTTTTTTTTTAATCATGTAGGGTCAGGTTAATTGTTGGGTAGACCTTCGAGGTCACTCTGTACCTGGCTCCCAGCACAGCAGGGGACGTTCAAGTTTAATTGGCTGTGTTCGTTAAGCCTGCTTTTTGAATACTTTGCCACTTTGTTACATTCATCTGCATTCCTGATCAAAGAACAGTTAAGCAGCAGGTGCAGAATGGCCTCAGATCCCAAAGCCATTCTTAATCAGAGTGACTATTTCCATTTCAGTTTTTAAAAAAATGCTTTGTGGAATATAAAATGTGTTAAAACCATTGTATGGAATATAACATTCCTAGGTTGTTTTCTGTAGGTTGTTTCTAGCTGTTAGTAAGGCTTATGCAAAATCTGAATTTATATTAAAGGTCCTGAAGCCGAGTCTGGTGGTTGCAGTGGTTTGCACCATTTCTTTGCACCACTAGGACTTAGGTTCAAGTCTCTGTAATGCACCTCCTTTGAGCTTTCCTCTGGTTCTCTCCCCCCCCCACACTCCCAAAACATGCTGGTGATTTGGAGTTGCCAGATTGTTCATTGGTGTTCTGTGTTGGGTTGATGCTGTTCTGTATTGTTTCCTGCTTTGTGCCCTAAGCTTGGATGGTTTACAAGACAAACATGGCAACTAATTTGAGTGTGTCAGGTACTAGTCTTTGTGGAGTGATGTGAAGACTTTGCTATTGGTGCAAAATGTTTTTAATCTATATGAATCACGTAATGAACTCAATGTTAAAGAAACTTTAAATTATGTCATTGTAGCCCTTGTTAATGCGCATCATGCAGAACATATTAGCCTTATTGGCTCTGAAAGGTGGGGGGTCATAATCTTTTGGGGTGTTTCATCTTCGTTCGCCACAAAAGCACAGTTGCACAGTATGCCTGCAGCCGTCTCATGCCTTCCGTTCCCGGATGAGGGTGATTCGAGTGAAATCCTTTCGTGCCTGGCCGGTAGACGCCTGGCGACCTGGGGGCAATCCTCCTGGGCCTGGCCGCTGGACACCAAGCGACCTGGGGGCAATCCTCCTGTGCCTGGCTGCCGGACGCCTGGCAACCAAGGGGCAATCCTCCTGGGCCTGGCTGCTGGATGCCTGACAACCTGGGGGCAATTCTCCTGGGCCTGGCCGCTGGACACCAAGCGACCTGGGGGCAATCCTCCTGGGCCTGGATGCTGTATTCCATTGAGTGGGGGAATTGAAACTGCAGCATTTGCAAAGGACACACGGCACCACCAGAGAGAAGCGGAAAAAAACTCAAATGGCAACACCTGTTTGTAGCTTCGCAGGCCTGCAGAATGACCACGTGTTTAATGGCCGCATTCCCGGCCTGCATTCCCGATTTCACCAGGGGGCAATTAGAGACTGGGCCCTTGGGGTTTTCACAGGATCAGCAGTGCACCATTACAAAAGGGCAGAGGCAATTAAAAGACTCATGTGGGTGAGTTATGCTGACCAGGGCAGAGCTGGTGTACCCGGTCTATAGGTTGTCTTTTTTTTAATGTTTAAGTAACAAAAAATATGCAGCTCAAGTGCTGTTATGAAACAGAGCAATCAATAAATGCATTCGTGCAACATCCGGCATAACTGCAAATTAAAATAAGATAGAGGGCACTCCTGATACTCGTATTATATGGCGGTGACTCATATCACTGGTCCGTTCTGCTGAAATGTTGTGGTTTTTTCTTGTGCTGTTTCATTCACTCTTTTTGTGAGCTGATATTTGGGAGACATATTTAACATTTACTAAAATCATGAATCCTAAGTATAATAATTAAAAACAACTTTTAACAATTATCTAAAAGGGTTGAAGACCAAAAAATAAAATCCAAGCATATTTTTTTATTTGTTCATTATATTTGTTCTTTTATCATGCCATTGAATTAAACCTACGTCAGAGGAGGCATATTTTTAAAAACTTCAGAATTTAAAACTTGTAAAAATTTAAAATAAGACAATCACTGTAGCAAATATGTGTTCTCTCAAAATTTAGGAAGTGTAGAGTCACCCTACTGCCTGCTATTTAAATAATATATTACACTTATATTAAATTGAACTAAATTATGTCTATAAATATGTTCATTTCCCTGACTCATTCATCTTACACTATGGAATGCATAGAAGACAATCATTGTCATTGTGATGCATGGTTATGGATTTACATACCCACATATTTATTTTTATCTTCATACAGTGCATTATGTATAATAGTGCCAAGTTTGTTGTGCTATATGCATGTCTGTATATATAATTGTATGTGGAGCTGTGGGCTAGATGGTATTATACATATAAAAATTAGCTGAACTGGACAAGGTTTGATGATTCGGATACAATTTAAAACCAGACTAGAGCGAGTGGCTGTATCAGCAGAGGGGTCCCATCAGACGTTTTTGTAACGATTATTAACTTAATAATATTAGAGCAGAGAGTAGTTTGGGCAGAATGATGAGGAATTTGCTCTTGCAGTCCTAAAAACTAATTGTCTGATTGCCCATTTTTGGTGATACTGGGGCCATCAGAATGCATCAGTGATCTTTCAGGGTATATCCAGGTAGAGAGTCCGCATGCAACTAGAATTTGTGTGCAAGTTTGTATTGTGCCGCGCTCTATCTTAAGTGCCTTTGACGGAATCCTGAAACAGCTTCATGTGCATTTAAGTGCTCTGCAGAATCTGCTAACGCACCATTTCCATACAGGACTCCTATGGAAATATCCTATATGCAAAATACCAGTAAACACATATTAATCGTTTGGTTTGGTCTGGAATATTTTTCCAAAGTTCTTTTTTGTTTCTGGTTAAGAAAGCAAAAAAGAAAAGAAAAAACTACACTGACGATGATCGATACATTTATTTAAGCTTTTAAAAGTAACAGCGATGATGACGGCATTGAGAAGAATGCAGGGGAGCCTTAAGAGTGACTTTCTGTGACTACTACGCACCCAGTGCTGATTGCTTGTAAATTATTTGAGGAAGGGAATTTGGGTTTGGGCTCATATGTATAGCTGTAGCTTTAAATTATACACGTTTACTTAATAAAGCATGCAAATAAAAGTTCAGACTGTGCCCCCACCCAAGTCAGACCGCAAGCTTATCAATCAAGATTAGATAGTCTTATTACAGGTAACCCCAGACGGCTGGGGTGATATGCCGTAAAACTGGTTTCACAATAGCGTGAGTCATCTGTCCTGCTATGAGTCTGGATGGTAGTTTCTCTCTTAATTATCACTAAACACGAGAACCTCGTGTTTAGTGGCATGGCTACCCACGCTACCGGAGGTGATTTATCGGCCGGGAGTGCAGGTGACTTGGACACTAAGGCTTTGAAGTAGCTGAGATGAAGGTTCCTGTCATTTCGGTCGGACATTTGAAGACATGTAATACTAGGTGGTTCCATTGTATGCAAACAGAACAAAGAAAGTCACACAACAGGAGATCATTCTTTTTTTTTTTTTGTCTGTCAGCCTACACAGAAGTTACTCACACATACCCACACGCACATCAGGTATAGATGTAATTGTTTCGGATTCTCATTGACTCACAATGTCATGTAATTAATGGTCCTCAAACCCTTGCAACTTGAAAACCAATTGAGAAATATGTTGTTTTTGAGTAAAATTTAGAAATAAGCAGACAAAGTTGGGGGAAAATCATACAGCATATATATTTTTTTCCTTGTACTGCTCTCTTGTCTCAACATTAGTCCACACAAGATGTGGCCAGTCTGCCTGTACAAATATAATGCCTGAAGAGAAAAAAAACTGTGTACTGTCCTCTATAAAAAGGCTCTGCTGGTCCTTTCTGGTTGGGCAAACAGGTGTCCGCAGATTAGATTTAAAGGTCAACGTGTGTCTATCTGAATCATCACTACTAATGTAACCTCAGGCTCTGTGATATAGCAGGTGTTAATTTCCCTCTACACAGATACTAAGGTTTTTTTTCATGAAGTACTCAGATGACATGGCTGCTGTTGACATATCTAATTTAAGCATGTGTCATCAAGCAATGCAGTGTACATTCACACAACAGCGCAGCAAAAATCATCTCAATTTAAATTAGATGCCGTACATCTATAGCTAGTCCCGAGAGAGTATTATTAATCACTGTATGAATTGTTAAAAGGGCGGGATTATGAAAATCACCCAGAGTCACACGGTTAAGAGTAAAACAATTACTTTAACAATTATAGCCTAAAAGCATGATCGCTGACCTGAACCTGTCGATTTGTGTAGCCTCTAGAGTGTTCATTTCCTTGAATAACGAGTTTTTACTTGTCCAGTCATTATGTACAGAGAAAACCTACATTAATGTTTATAGTCCCCCTTGTTCTGCTGTACATGAAATGTCGGCGTTTACTGAGAAAGCTTGCTATTTCACCGTTCGCTGAGAATTGTGGGATATTAAATGTAGATCTGGAACATTCCAGTGGAGGGAGAAAAAAACAAAGGAATGGCAAGCTGTGGACAGTGGTTCAGTCTCTTAATAAGGAATGGAATGCTTACGGCAGCCATATTAAATTCGGGTCTTAATGGATAACCTTGCTCCCCCTTCTAAAGCAGGGTCAGGTTATAATAAGCAAGGGTGAAATTTTGAGGATTGGGACAGCCCCCGATATGTGACTGTGATCAAGTTCTTGGTTGTTTCTTAACTTTCATAAGCCTTGCTCGAAAAAGAGTTTATTAAAAATTAATAAATAAATAAATTAATTAATTAATAAGATCGCACATGTTCTCTGTTGGTATATAGTATGCAGACTTCTGTACTCTGGGGCTGTTTCTTGCATAATTTAACCAGATTTTCCCAAGTGTGGCTCGTATACTGTGCGAATGATAACTAAGGGGGAGAGGATCTTGAGAAGATCTTGTTTAAAACATCTACAGTTGGCTTCAAAGACGACGAACCTTCGCTGTGGGAACATGATCGTTTATGGTGATAAATGAAATCTGTAATTTCAGGTCCTCATCAATAACTCAGACCAGGAGGATTTGTTACCCTGGTGATATCCCAGGAGACCCGCTACTCAGGGATTTAACTTTACTGGAAAAAAAAAAATTATTACTGTCAAACAACCCCTACCTTCTTGTCCATGGTCTCTGTGGAAAAGACTTTTGTTCACCTGACTGTAAATGAGCAACCTTATGTGACCCTGTGCTCAGAAAGGGAATAAATAAAATGAATATGAATTAGGTGGCTCACTGATGTCCCCCCCCCCTTGTGTGTGTGGAGTTTGCTTTCTCTCCCTGCATCAGGTTTCTTCTAGATACTCCTGTGGTCTAAAGTCCTGCATCTAGGCTAATGAGCAATCTATGATAATAGGAACTTCATCCCATGTTATTTTCAATAGTAAAGAAGCCAGCCCCCATCCCCAAATTGCAACACACACTCACCAGTTCCGCTTTACTACTATGGTGTTTCCTTTTCCATCACAGAGGCTGCAGTGATGATCAGCAGCAGCATTACAATCAGCCAGTTGGTGACAAGGTGGTGGAACATTCCTCTCAGTCTAGGCTCTCTGCCCTGGTGGTAGCCACCCCCACCCCCCTAACCTCACGTCATCAACACCAGAATTCACTCAGCTCACATACTCCTTGAACCTCATATGATAGACCTCCGCTCTGCGTCGCTTCTGCACCTGAGTGTGTGACACGTTTCACCTAATGTCACATGGGTCTGAGGAGCCAATGGGGGACAACAGAGAAGAAAATGGAAGGAATATAATGGGGGTAGATGGACAGAAGGCCTGTCTGAGCTCTCCTGAAGTGAGCGCTGCCCTGGCATTTCCTGCCTCTACTTTCTCACATCATCTCCTTTTGACATCAGCACACATGCTGAACTGCTTTCCACATCCTGACGCCTCTATTCTCACAATTACTCATCCACATTTCTGCTTTCTGTCTGGAGGACCCAGATGTGCGTTAAATGCTTTTTAACACGCCTTTTAGCGGAAGAGACCACCTTGATAGAATCTGTTGGCAGCCAGACTGAAGATGTTCAGTCCGTCGCAGGTAAAGACATGTCTGTCCGGAGAAGTAAACATACGATCATTGCTTAATTGCATAAACGTGATGGCTGAACTCCCTCGTATCAACATTGTAGCGTAACACGCAGCAGGTTGTGTGATGTCAGCAGACTGCGGTGTCCATTGCTGGGCAGCACAAACACCCATAACCCAGTACCTCCCAGAAAACCACACTGGAACACCCTTTTGGAATTTCGTATCCTCTCTTTAGGACAGGAAATGAGAAACATCCCCCACTCTAATATTTACTATAAAACGTAGGGTGTCCCTCACACATTTTGGTTCCCAATGTCTCCCTTCCCCTGAATCTCTGGTTAGTTACAGTACATTTCTCACTGGGAATTATGTCAAACTGACAATTACCGGTGGTGATTCACAGGCCGGGAAACTAAAAGAAAACACTCATTTCATCTCCTAGGAAAACAAAGTAAGCATTATTTTGTGTACATTCCTAACGTGAGAAACAGCTTCATGTTATTGAATTCCCCTGTAATTATGCAGAGGTTTATGAATAATCTGTGTATCACCATTTGAGTGAATGTAAAAAGGTGGATGATTTGTTCAGTAGCGATGCGTTTTTGTAGCTGTGAGCGAGTTTGGAAACACTGGAACCAGCAGTTAAATCAGTTTCATTCTGTCAGTTAGTTTTGGTGCCTCTATTGTGAACCCTCCCTGTAATGTTGCAAAATAAATAAAAGTTGTATTTACATGAACACCACAGTGATTACTCATAGGCTGTCCATCACCATCTTACCATTCTTTAACATGTTCTTTGTGTGTTGTTGTTTTTTTCCTCCTCTGTGAATAGGCAGCCATATAATGAATCTTCTCATAAGTCATATTTCATGCATTCACTATGTCATCCAATGGGCTTGTGAGCTTCTTGAAATGTTTGTGCCACATCACTTCCTGGCTAAACCATATTGCACGAGCTTGGAGTAGTTTAATGCAGGATATGTTTTTTAAACTTCTTAATATTGTTTCATATCTGTGCTTTTGAACTTCAAGGGTCAGGACTCTATAATATGTTAGTCCGTCTATTTTCGACCTCTTGCTGAAGATTGTTGTTTTTAACATGTTTGTCTGAAAGGGCTTCACACTCTGTGCAGATATAACGCACTTTCCTGAGATTGTTCATTCACAAAGGTGTCATTTCTCGTCTTTGTGTAATGCAAGGAAGACTGTGAGTTCTGTTTCCTGACACGTAGATACTTCATCTGAGAAAAACAGTGGTTGGGGGAAAATTGCAGGCGCCTTACGGAGCTGGTCCTCAACTTAGCAAGTTGGATCTCAAAACATGTTAAGAACACTGTTCCTTAGTGAGCAAATCTGAAGACGATGGGTTACTATGGAAAGCGTAGCTTAAATTCCTGTTTTATCTGTAAGGAATAGGTAAAACGTAATGTCCCCTTAGCGCAGACACTTAAAATGTGGAACTATGTTGAAGTCTCTACCTTGGGTGCATTTTCCCATACAACATTTTTTATTTATGCATATGAAAGTCATATAATCATTATTAATGTATTTAAGTGCAAAACCATGCCAAAATAATGGCAAGACAAACATATCAAATGCTCAATATGTTTAACCTTGTTTACCATTTTATTTTGGTCTTTGTTAAGAGAATTGTTAGTTGGAATGTAATTACTACTAACAGAGTGTTGTGTGTGATTTATGGGTGTAGCAATGCCCTAAGGTCTTGTGAGGTTCCATGTGTCTGCGGTGCTGTGAGGGAGTACACATCACACATGTCACATCACCCTGTGTCTCACACTTTATTTCAGCTGTATGAGCTGGATGATGACGAGAAGCGGAAAGAGTTCCTGGATGACCTCTTCAGCTTTATGCAGAAGCGAGGTGAGCTTCTTTCGTCCCTGCCTGAGGGACCTATACACATATCACTGACAAACACCCCACTATTCCAATAACAATAAAAAAATCGAACAATATCACAGTTACAGGGTTGCTGTATAACCTTGTCTGCGTTTTTGCACATCACAAACTTTTCAGACTTCTGTAGATGATCAGTAGCCATAAGGGACCTAAAAAAAGAATTATATTATATATACATATATAGCACTGTGTGTTGCAATATATTATATATATATATATATATATAAATAAAATATACACACACATATATACATCTACCACTACCCCACCTTGTTTGGATAATCAATACTCATTCAGTTAACTACATGTGTTTATTAATTAGTTGGGCTGGTGGTGAAATTTAATAAATACTTTGAATGACTGTGGTATTTTGGCGGCTGCCTGGGGTTGGTTCCCGTCTATGCCCATTGGTCCTGGGATACGCTTCTCAGCACATGTTTGAGACCTGAAGGGGTCTATGTCTAGCTGTCCAACAAAACATGAGTACCATTACTGAGAAGAGATTGTATTATTTACTTTTGATTTCCATGTTGTGCTTCTTTCAGAGCAAATATACAGTTACTATCTTCCTAGGACTTTTGCACGGAACTCTACATGAAATATACTGTATATGTACAGTACAGATATACAGAACATGGTCACACTCCAGTCTGACAGCAAATGTATCGTCCAAAGCCACTTGCTTATGATTTTAAAACTAATTCAAATAGCTGGATGTATTTTGTTCCTGCAGGCTTACATGCATTTGGGTCTGAACGTTTTCTCAGGTTACAATTTAAGCAAAGAAAAGTGCTTTTCATAGTTTTGCATCCTTTAAAATTCACTTTCCTTACATTACTTAAGTGACGCTTCTGGACAGCCTTCTGAAAGTGTGATCTGCTTGAATAAGGTCAAATGGGGAACTGCGCCGATGAAATGAGCTTCTGCTAATGTAACACGTTTGGGTTAGTTTGGGCGTTTTAATGTATTGCTCATGCGTTTGATGGTAACTTGTCATGTACCGAGCGCATATAAAGCCCAATGTGGAGGTCGGTGACCTTACTGGGATCTCGGCCTTTATGGTCATTAATCATAGGCTGGGAAGGTGGAGATCCTGTCAACTTATGTGCCGGGGAGTTAAAAAGAGGCTCTGGTACTTGCAGAAAGTCCTAGGGCATTTGCGGTTTTGAAAAATCATCTCCAGAATACGTTTTAAACGATTCCAACATTTTAAATACGAGAGTAACAATAAATTTAACCTTAATTTAAAGCATGGAAATCTTCAACAATGTGTTATTTTATCCGATTTATACAAGATTAGTTGCGTATTACAGTTTAAAATTAATTCCTGAACCTGCTTAATATTATTAAAATGTAATTTTCTTACATGACATTGTTATGAGATGCATATTCCTGGTTTCTGAGAAAGACCAGACTTAAAGCCGTTTCGGCAGCTCAAGGTAATTAACGTCAGACTAATGACGAGAAGGGTGGCCATGCAGTCAGATCCGCGACGATCAGAAGAATGGATCCCCTTCGGTCTCTGACCTTATATATCACGCCGGACAATAGAAGCCCGGGCGCCCATTGTAAAGCACTAAACACGCCGTCTGATTAATCGCTTCCACGAGTGTAAATTGATCACGATCCGCACCGCCTCAGCACTTTCTCCTCAATAAGCAAACTTTTGTTCCCCCATAATCACCTAGGATTTAAACACCGATGATCAGCGAAATGTTCTGAAATACAGGCGAGCTTGTGCACTGGCTTGCGGTCGCGGACCGGACTCGGACATGTTTTTTCGGCTAAATCACACTCTCACTCCAGCCTGTCCTCGGATCGTCATGTACTTTAGGAGAAGAAATTCGTAGCATGGCTTTGTACTACCCGTGACGCAATCCTACAACAATCCCACTCAACCGGTACCTTATATAATGATTCCACCAAATGTCACGTCGAAGAACAGGTTTATTATGGATTAGGAATCCCTTATCTGGTGGGGGCGTTGTCTTTGTACCTGTTTTCAAAGGTCAAGTTTTAAGGTACGTGTGTGTTTGGTTACTAATGGTTTAGATTAGTACTGGGTATGGGTTAAGGTTGTCATTGCTGGAATTACGGTTTTGTCCACAAAGATATATATGAATGCAAACATGTCTATTTCCTTTACTTACTGACACAGCTTTGTGTAGCGCTGCCCCCAAAATTGCCCAACCCCTTTTCTTCCTCCCCCATTAGCTAGACTGACCACCACAGCACCATACAAGACACTCCACTGAGTCCACATTATTTAAAACCAGCGACAGGTGGAGCAAATCAATAAGGTTAAACCCAGTAACTCGACTCCAACTACCCCCACCAACTCAGAAGTATATTAAATTGACTGTACTCTTGAGAACTAATTTATGCATGCTCTCGCTTTTCCTTGGAGGTTTCCTGACTGAACTCATTCTCAAGCCTTTTCATAGACTGTGTGTTTACCTAGCGTTAGTTATTCCTGTCAGCTTGTGTGCTTCAGAGGAGAAACCTCTTCATTCCTATTATACATTACGGCTTCTCATTTCCCTCCTGAAACAGCATGATATAACACGGCACGTCAGAACATTATCGATTTTCGGTTTGACGGACATTCTTTGAGTGTGCGGCTGATTTAGCTCAGAAAACGAAACGTCTCAGTGCTCACCTCGATCATGCATGATTACTGTGACATTAAGGGCTGATTCTCAAACCGCACCTCGTTGACAGCTGGGAGACAGAGAGCAGAATTGGTAGAACTTGTTTTCTCTAATCGGCAATCGCTCATTGTCATTATGATCAACTGCCCAACAGATAATGTCTGTTGACAAAAGAGTGTAACCCCTTTCATTCCCTGTATCTCCCTTGGCAAATCTAAAAGGCTAGGACCTCACTGTAGATATTGAAAGTGCATAAATTCCCTTTAAAGAGCAGTTATTGGGTTCAGAATTTCCCAGACAATAGCATTCAAAGGCTTCAATTTATGAGACCCATGCTTTGATTGGGTATTATGTATTTTGACATGTAATTGTCTTATAGATCTCCATTGGTGGAAGTTTCCATGATGACAGTTAAAGGGATATGACCCTTTAGCTCTCCATTCAGAAATAATCTAGCCGCTATCTTGAAGTTAGCAGACTGGAAAGCTGCTATTTTACCCTCAGTGTCTGTTGAGGAGGGCAAATCGTGATATTCCAGTTTGGTGTCTGTGCTGGGGAATCATTTTACAGTATTATGACTGTGATAAGAATGAAGACAGATTTAGCAGAGATATTTAAGGGGATCAGGCAGCATTGCAATGTCTCATGCTGCCTTTAACACCAGTAGCACTGTCAGCTTGTTAAATTTTTGCCCTCAAGATGTCTTTATTGAATAAATACACACGTGTTACATGAAAATCTGGATTTCAGTCAGCTATTTATTGAAACGGTTTGATAAATGTTAATATGTCCAGCGCAATGTTCCTAGGTCTTTTTAATGATTGTGGTTTGACCATTTACATGTTTAGGCATGTTGTGAATGTGTTATGAATATGAATTTGGTAATAGATTTGGCAGTTTAAAATGGAGCTTAAGGGAAAGAAGTTTTTCTTGTTTTTATGTACTTATTCATTTTAGCCAAACAGAAAGTATGCAGGCATTATAAGCGGCGATTTTCCTGGGTAGGGTTGGGAGTGGGGGGGCAGTAATGTTATCTGTGATCTTTCATCCGCGACTATCTGACACTAATCTGATTTTGAACTTTACACTTAGCCAATGTACAGCAGCAATAATATAATGCATTGCTGGGTCAGTGTAACTATAGGGGAATCAACCAGCCTTGAACTAGACAAAGGGGGTGCAGAAAAAAAATGGGTTAAATTCCTTCCTTTCCAGTATTCAGCACTAGGGAATATCAATTCTTGGTGATGCATAGACTGTTTTTTTAAGTAATGGATTGTTTTAGGAGCTTCTACTTCAGACATAATGCCACCATTGTCTGTACGGACAATGGGGATTAATCTTCCATTTTAATGGTACTTCCCCATTTACACGTCAGAAAAACAAAATGAAGCGGTAATTACCAGCCCTAATTGATGTTCCCTCCCCCTTCCCTCTGCCGTGCCTGGGCCCGGCTCAAAAAGACCTCATTTCCTCGCTCCGACTCCCTGTGCGGCGCTCCCCACGTTCAGCGGATATCGATCGCTATTATCCTGAATCCGATGGCCAGGATTGAACTCCATCGGCAAAACGTGGGCTAATTATCCTGGGGTCAGCCTGCATGGTGTTAACACAAACAGCTGCCGCCTTGCCCATTAAGTCACTCTGTGCCCAGTGAGGCCTTTCTCACTCATACTCGAGGCCTGGAGAATAAGAAGAGGAGCTGTTATATCTCAGCCTAAGGCTGCCTCTCTTATTGCCTACATAACTTTCATAATGTCTAGCGGATGCTTTTATCCAAAGTGACTTACATTTTCAAGAAAGCAAAACATTCCCTGGAGTAATTGGAGGTTAAGGGCCTTTCTGTGGGGCCTAGTCCTAGAATTTTGGCTGTGACTTCAAGAGTCCTAACCTACTGATCTACACACGGTACGTCTTTGCACAAAATGCCTTTATTGCAGTACTGCCAAAAGTAGGACCATCTCTCTAGCTGTGTGTGCCTCCAGTGTTATTTTGTGGGATATGCCCCCATCCCCAAGATCAGAAAGTCACTGATTCAAATCCTTTTGCTGGCAGAGTAATGTCAGTATTGGCAGGAGGCCCATAACCCCGATTGCTTCAGTGACATTGGCTGATCCTGGTCTCTCATCAATGCATCTATGTCCCTCTGGACATGATAAACCCATTCTGTTTTTTTTTTTTTTTTTTTAAGAACAGAGACAGAGTTTAGGGGGTTAAGGGTCTCTCTCAAGAGCCCTACAGTGGGATTTAAACCAACTACATTCTGATCGCAACCACAGCATGAGTGAACTGCTCACCTCCCGTCATGTTGAGTACATATGCCTTCATAGTCATCGGGCAATACATTCTAAAAACCTGCAGACTCATGTTAAAAAACAAATACTACTGATGTTATCGAAGTCATTCTTGATTTAATTACCCCTGGAAATACTCGTTTTCTCTATCTCCCAATATCGACACCAACTACCTATGTGCGTAGTTAATGGTCAGCCCCTTAGTCAGTGTTACTAAAATGATGCTTATGCCTGAAACACAGGATACCGCCCTACCCAGAAGAAGTGGTTGAAAAGTGGGGAGAAAACATGCTCTGAGAAATTTTATGACAGCCAGTTGCTGTGCCAGTAAGTGCGGAATAAAAGTTTACGCAATGTTACGCAATATCAAAATGACATGTGAAGTCCAGCACATTTGCAGGGTGAATTGATGGCATTTTGCATTCCAGAAGAAAACATTCCAATTAGATTGTGCGTGAAGCAAACCATACAAACCATTTAATCTTTAACCAAGAATCTAGGATCTATTCTTTGGATTCAAATGAGTACCTGTTGAAATTGAACAAATGTCTTTCAGTCATCCCTTATATTTTGAGCTACGCAATCATGTCCACTTTTTTCTTATGTTTGATGGGGGAGGGGTGGGTTGCACATGTTTGTTTACAATTAGGGCTCAGTCAGGCACTGTGGCACCATGAGGGACATCTTAGTGCCAGGACTGTACAGATTTTATCTAAATTGCAGTTATTAGTAGCAATCATGGTAATAATATGGCTTACTTATTAACTAGAACTTTTATCCAAAGTAGATAAAAAAATAAACATTACATCCATTTAGTTTGTTTCCATTCCCACAATATTTTATATCAATGTCAAGCTAGGTAGTTAATTTACTGTTATCACTCATACAAAAATACACAAAACAACAAAACATCAGATAGCTGGGGACTGGTGTCTAAAGAACATAATCATTTGCATTTATGTGCAATGAAAACTAAGGATAAACTTACATAAAGTTCAGGCCCAGTGTTTAGATTCTCTTATAAGTTTGCAACCATTAGGTCTTAAATATCAAGATGAATGAGACTACTGGAATGGACACTAACTCTGTGCCAAAATTCTCGTGAGTGTGTTTAGCTGCCGGACTGCTGTACTGTGTTGTCACTCACAACATTTCAGAAAGGCAAAAATGCTGCCAGCCTGGAGGCACTCACAGGAAGCACAGGGTGTGAGGCAAGGGGAACACCCTGGACGGGATGCCAGTCCATTACAGGGCATGAGGCAGGGGGCACCCTGGACGGGATGCCAGCCCATCACAGGGCGAGACGCAGGGGGGCACCCTGGACGGGATGCCAGCCCATCACAGAGCATGAGGCAGGGGGCACCCTGGACGGGATGCCAGCCCATCACAGAGCATGAGGCAGGGGGCACCCTGGACGGGATGCCAGCCCATC